>OMKY01117555.1:3808-17624 GCA_900302395.1 Bregmaceros cantori | reverse complement strand
GTACAGATGGGTACTGGCTACTGAAGAAGATGCTGAAATCAAAGTAATTTAGATAGGGTGGCTTGCCCTATTGTGGGCCCGTATTGCAGCTTCCTAATGTGAGGCAGTCAAATACCTAATTTAGTTCAATTAAATGTAGTCAGTTGAACTTAACGTTAGACACATTACCATAGTTTGCTTTTACTACTGTTTCACTGACATTCATTAGTTTAGGGAGGAGCCAGAGCCACTGGAGCTAGGGTGTCCCACATTAGGCAGTGGCCCACATCAGGGCAATTCACCCTAGTGTAATTTAGTAATGCCTGGGTTTGATCCATATAAAGTAGACGCAGCGTGCGTGATGTCATCCCATAGCGGTGAAAGCGGGCTTTTTGAAGCTCGATCATAGAGCTAATGGGCGCTGACATTGCTGAGAAGGTACCCATATGTCGGGGTGGTCCTGGGAGGTTTGGAGATGCCCCCTTTCCAAATATGGAGCTAAGGGCGTGTTCGGAGATACACCATTTCCAAATATGAAGCTAAGGGCGTGTCTTATACTAGTCAGCTCTATAGTAATACTTTTAATAAAATAATAATAATTCAGATACTGTGATTTGTGTACATGTGTACATATAAGTTTTTACCCTGAATTAGAAGTGCATGTCTAGAGAACAATGCCTAATGATGTCAAAGTGTCGCTCCGAATAACTCCCCATGTTAACTGCCAGCCGAGGATAGCCTAGCAATCTAACGGTAGGTTGGTTCAACAATAGCTCCAAATAATTCCCATACGGCGCGCATTCTACCTATCGGTAAACAGATCAGGTGGTTAGCCTCCCCAGTTGCCGCCCGGTGACAAAAATGAATAAAAAGGCCGCGCCCGGGTGCTGCAGGGCCCATTACAGTGAGGCCTAGTAAATCACTGCACTATCCTGCTCAGTCCGGCCGGGCTGTTAGCACCCGTTAACCAGGCCCTGCCCGTTAACCCGCCGGCAGTGTAATGTAATGCAGTCTGGGATGCCGGCAAGGCTAGCTCGGTTATTTGTAGCAATATTATGACATCATTAGGCATAGTTCTCTACACAAGCCCCTCCATACAGGGCAAAAATATAGCCTGTTGAAAAATGTACTAAAGATTGCAGGACGAATTATTCCAGTCCACTCCCCCGCAAAATTTAAAAAATTAATAACACCAAATTTGGCACGTTTGTACAATTATGACCTCCCTCAAAAAATTAAGCCGGAGCATACCGGCAATACAAATTTAAATGGGATTTTGGTCCACACGTTAAATAGTGTTAAAATAGGCTGCTAAAATTGCAATTTCTTAAGCGGATGCAATAGGGTTTTTCATCTGAGTCCAGACACGCCCACATGAGGCGAAAACCAATGAGGAAGTAAGCTCCAACCACAGGCTCTACCGTGATGTCCATATTTATATACAGTCTATGGTTTGATCACAACAATCACAACACAAAATATACCATCTGTACCGCTTTTTACACAGGTTGTGTGTGTGGTAACAGTGACTCTCTGTCTACTGAAGGTCCGCGGCAGCAGTAAAGTCCAGAACATCTACAGTGACTCTCTCCCAGTCAACTGTGCCAGTGAACTCCGCAGGAGACCACCGTCCATGTATGCTGCTAGTACTGGAACTGTAATGCAGAAAGCTAAGGTACGGATCTCTCCGTCTCTCTCTGTCAGATCTTCCTCTCTCTGACCCACTGTTTTCTTTCTCCCAGCTCTTGCTATCAAACAGATCTTTCTGCTCTCTCTCGCTCTGTCTTTGTCTCTGTTATCTCCCCCCGCTCTCTCTATCTCTACCTGTTATCACTGTCTGTTCTATCTCGCTCTCTACCCCTGTCTTTCTCTTTCATGATGAACTGTTGTGATAGCTCTAATTTGTAATTGAATTACTAGATACAGTTGACGCCTCTAAAGCCACTGCTCCACTGAATCGATAAGGGGCCCTGACACTTGCACCATTTTGTGGCACGCATTGCCACGACTCGGCTCGTGCCAATGCACAAACTACAAGTAATAATAATAATAATAACAATAATATTACATTTTATTTGTTAGCGCCTTTCAGGTCACTCAAGGACACTTTACAAGGAGCAAGCAACAGAGCAAAAAATAACCAAAATATAATAAAAAGTAGAGATGGAGACAACTGACTAAAATAATATAATGAATAAGCAGTCCTGAAGAGGTGGGTTTTGAGGGAGGATTTAAACTGAGGGAGGGAGTCAATGTTGCGTAGTTTGGGTGGGAGTGAGTTCCAGAGTTTGGGGGCAGAGCAGGTGAAGGCTCTGCTCCCCATGGCGGGAGGCGTCCGTCAGCCCCCCGTGGCTGCTTGCCACGTCGGGACGGAAATTTTTAAATGTTCAAAGTTTTGGTCACCACTAAAAATTAAGTTTCATGAACTACTTTCACTTTTAGTCAAATAGCAGAGTAGCAGGCATGCATGTGCGTGGGTGTGAGTGTGTAATGGCGTTTCAAACTCGGTTTTCACGTTAATACAGTTGCACTGAAGTTTGAAAGTCCACGAAATATGTTTTGCATGAACTATATTTAAACGTAACATTGCACAATATAATGAACTTTAAGAACGAACGAAATCTTTGCGTTCAGGACCAATATTTTGGTGGCGGAACGTTTCCGAGAACGAAAACGTTAAACATAGGCCTACCTGAACCGCTCGGAACAGAACGTTTTCAAGCCCTGCACTTAATACTCCATGCTGCACGGACACTTGTTTGGACAGGCTTGCCTGTGGTGGTGGCTCAATTTACACGAGGGCATATTCAAAGCAAGTTTGACTGAGCAAGGAGTGAGCTTGGGCAAAATATGTATCATTATAGACTTAGCAAATACAACAGCATTTAAAAATGCCATGAGGTTTTAACAGGAAATCAAATAAAAACGCTTCGCTCACTCGCGCTCTCGGTTAGTGTCAAATACAGCTGAGAGAATAATAATAACAATAATAATCCCCGCCTCTGCCAGTCATCCATATCAAGTGTTGATGTCCCATTGTCTCTCTATATTCCGTGTCCATGTGCAAGCCGCCGCGACATGTTGCGCAATGGCTCCGTGCCAATGCGTAAATGCTCAGGCCAGAACGGAAATGATGTGCTGGCTATGAGCGCGCTTCCCGTGCCTGCTTAATTCGGATAGGGATCGCCACGCATTCGTTCACCGAGCCACGACCTGGCGTTAACTGTGTGAGCACCTCCCAGTTTGTGGTGCAAAATGACACAAAACGGGCAGCAACCATCTATTCCGCTATCAGCTATGGTGCCTAATGAAGCGCTCCACGGCTTGTTGGCCACGGATTGGCCAGCCAATGCTTCAAACTGATTAGTGATGCATCATCACAGGGGGTCGTGTTGCCGTCTCCCTCTTGCTGTGAACATATGCTAGCGTGTGTGTGAATGTGTGTGTGAGAGAGAGAGATTTGAGACTTGATTTGAGAGAGTTGTGTTTATCAGCAGTGGGGAGAAAGAGAGGGGTTGGCAGAGAGAGAGAGATTTTCTGACTGATTGAATCAATGATTGTGGACAACGGCTATGTAAATACACCCATTGTAATGCGCTTGGCGAGGCCAAAAATGCAGATCATTCTCTTATTCACTACTAACCAAAGAAGCGAGTGGTTCTGATAATTTAGCGCAATTTCAAAACAGATGTAGTTGTCCATCAACGTAGTTTGAAAGCTGCTGGAAATGATGTTCTGTGATGTTTAATGCTGTTTAGTGGAGACACGTGATGTAATGAATATATGTAAGAAAGAGAATTGACCAAATATAGACCCTTGAGGTACCCCATGAGCAGTTAGTGCTTTCTGCGTAAACCTTTAACTTTACATCCATCATATCCCTTGCATCTTGTTCCTTCCAGGAATGGGAATCAAAAAAGGGGACCTAACAGAGGAAATAGGCGAGAAGAATGTTCTAGAAGCCAGAAAGATAAAAGCACACGTCAGCCCTGCCACAAGATAATTTAACGTCAGAGCCGTCAGCCGGGTGACCGATGAGTGCTGGATGTAGCGTCTTGCGAGGCAGGCGGCGGGTGTGGCGCGACGCTCCAGTGATCATTACGTGCATGGAATGTATGAGGACCGAAAGACTGTGGGAATGACAGCACACCGGCCAGAGGCAGAGAGCAAGTGGACGTGTATGAGCAACACGCCGAGCGACCAAGCGATGCCAAGTGGGACACGGAAGGTTTCAAAGGTACTTTCAAGGAACTTGTTTTGCGCATACAGGCGCACATGCTTTCTTAGCTGTTGAAACTACAGACAGCACGGGCAGTGACCGCTGAAGTAAGGACCGGACAATATGTCTTTTTAGGGTTACAAAAATGTGTCTGTGGGCTTTTGTGTGTGAGCTGCTGCCAAACTCGGATGCTACAAAGCCTGTGACAGCCAGCCAAACTACAGCATTGTATGCCCTGCACTTCTGTATTACTGTATAACATGGAGCCACTCGAAAAGCAATTGCTGTACACTCACCATCTTGTGCGATTTGCGGCTAGAAGTGTTCTGATGACAGCAGCATTCCAATCACTCAAATTTAACGATTGCAAAATGGGGTGATAGCGGTGAGGGAGATGTAGACACCGTACAGTCTACATCTCTCCACATATCTGTAGTCTATACATTCATTTGCACACATCCACAGTACATTTTCATTGACCTATTGACTGGGTTGTGTGCATTGAGATTGCAGGTACAAGCGGCCAAAATGAGTTTCCTTCACAAGAAGGCTGTACTCTCCCTTAAAGTTAGGATAAGAAGCTCAGCACAAGCCGTGAGTAGCTTGGAGTAGAGCCACTGCTCCTTCGGGTTGAGTAGAGCCAGCTGAGGTGGCTTGGACATCTGATTAGGACGCCCCCTGGACGTATCCCGGGGGAGGAGTTCAGATCATGTCTCCCCCGGCAGGTGGCCCTGGCAAAGACCCAGGTCGCTGGAGAAATGTCTTGCAGGCCTTGGAACCCTCCCGGATTCCACCAGAGGAGCTAAAAGAAGTAGCGAGAGAGGGAGGCCTCCCCAGCTCAAGCTTCTGCCCCCGCAATCCGACCCCGGATCAAGCAGAAGAAGTAATTTAGTAACTAAATAAGGGGCCCGTGCAATCACATGAGTTGGTGAGTGTGTACTGTTGGGGAAGTAAAAGACAAGTTTTCCCGTAAAATACAGGGGGCTGACATTTGTCCCGCTGGGTGTAATGCACTCCCTGTGTCTGTACATTTCCCTGTGTAAAGTGATCGTAGTGGATGAAAGTGGATGAATTTGTCACACAAAACGCGTTTAAGAATCTGCTTATGACAGCTTGCTCTGTGACAAATTACACATCATCCACTCGCTTTGCTCACCGTTTTACATAAGTATTGATGAAATACAGTCAAAATCCAACTTGAAGTTACTCACCGATGTGGTCACGTGTTCTTCTGGACCAGTGAGATGACTGCTTCGACTGGTAATTCCAACTGGAATGAGTAAATGGAACGGGTTCCGCCGATTATTGAATCAGGCATTTGTGAGTCACAGATCCACACAAGAGATATTTTGGTGTGGAATATCACAACGCAAGTTACCACAACGCAAGTAAGTGTGTGTTCCCACTGATAAGACTTTCAGACTTCACGCCAAAATAAATAGCACCGCAAGTGAAGAGCATACACAGGGGTAGTTCAAGAAGTAAACCGGACAGGGGTCAAAAACATGTCTATATACAGAGATAACCTATGACTGGTGACATATGTGTAACATATGGGAAAAGTTGTTTCCTTTTTTCAGGTGGTTTAATTTGTCAGCTGTTTAAATATCTGTGTGGCGCTCTGTGTCTGTGCATTCCTGCTGACACTGTTACTAACCCATCGGTGCTGATTTGGCATTGAAAGAAAGACACATTCCACCCGTTCCCCCTCAAAGTGTATGTGCCATGATGAATATTGTTCTTAAACTGTTCATATGCTCAAGACTCACAATAGACTTTGAAAATACTTTTCACTCAATGGTGACTTTAAAAAACCAACCAAACAAAACAAACTTGATAGGATTCCACATGTATGAATCCACAACCAACCTAACATTCGTGGACATGCTCAAGAAGGACGCGGGAGTCCATAGCACCAACGAACTTGCCAAATGTATGGAGGATCGAGAGGACTGGAGGCTACGATGGAAGGCTTGTCTGAGGACGACCTAGAGAGAGACAATCATATACAGATTACAACTTTACTACAGATTACAGATTACAACTGTTTTCTAATTAACTCATTGTTTTATTAGACAAAGATACATATATATATATATATATATATGGTATTGGCAAAAAAAACAAACAAACAAACTTCGCTTTAAGTTGCAACGGACAACAAGTATTTTCAGAATAGATTGTCATGCTATTGAAAGTTTAAAGGCAGCAATTATTGTGGTGTGTGTACATAAAACACATTGACTTCTTGCACTTTATTTTGTTGTTCTGTCGATGTGGAGAAAATGAGGTGTGTTCTACCTTTGACCGTGCAGTGTCAAAATAAATGTAATAATTTGTGTCTGTGGCTGAAATTATTGACCGCGGTAAGCGTCCAGCGATCTATCGGTAAGTTGGTGATTGAGTATGATTATGCTACTTATATCAATAGAAATGTACGGAAATTTAACCACGTCTTCCGTTGGTCAGTTCCAACAGCTCTACAAAATTTCATCCAGTTCCATGCACAACTTTCTCAGTTATCCTGCCGACAAACCAATGCAACCAAAAACATAACCTGCTTCCGCGGCACACGTAAAAACAGCCGGAAATCCAGTGGGGTAATGATGGGCACTATACGAACTACATTTCTGAACGGAAATCTAATGAGGTTTACATTGCAGACAAGCACATACACGTCATATCCACAGACGTGTTTGAGGCTGTATGACCATTTGCTGGTGGCATGCAAAGTTGCTAGCACATTTTTTTATTTAATTTCCGGTAGGTGCAAAATGGAGCACACAGTACAGATGTTGCAACCCTGGGACCCTCCACCGGCAAGTGACTTTTGAGTCATTGGTAGAGTTCTGAGAAACCAATTCTCCAAATGTCTGAAAAACCACTGGTCTAAAAATGACTTGATGAACACTTTATCAGGAATGCATCCAAGAATATATATATATTCCTACTCATACAACGTAGAATCAACAATCAAAAACTGACCAAAAAAGCACATTTAGATTGATTTTATTCCGTGGACTTGCACGGGCAATTATAGTTTAAAAACAAAAAACACACAAAAAGCAGAGAGCGCATCATTAATAGAAGGCAACACAGATCAGTGTAAACAAGTCTGTCATTTGGTTTGTTGCTCTTTTTTGTTTGTTTGTTTCGTTATAAAGTCTGTTTGAGATCCCAAAAAGAATATCACACTTCAAGCAGAGGGTGATTCCATATTCCAACTTCCCGTTATTCCGAAAAATCTTCTAGTTAAAGATGAAGATGCCCGTGCCCGTTTGTCTCCATTATCCAAGCAGAGTTGTAAGCCTAGGCCACACATAATGATTTTGTAAATCTTACACAGATTATCTGATCTGTAAAGGAACTATACCTGCAGATACCGAATCATGCTTTGAACAGCTTTGAACTAGTTTAGCGTGCTCATCCCGGGTCCGTCTCGATTTACCCGAGATGGAAATCATTTCCACGTCGTTGCGGTAGCTATGAACACACCAAGCGAGTCAGAGTGCGCACTTAATCATCCGAGCCGAGCTCGGGTCAGCGCGATCTGAAACGTACCGCGCTACGACCCGTATCACAAATGGCAAGTGCACTACCACTACCCTATTCCTAACAGTGTTGGTTAGTTAAAAGGATGTCTGGCCACAACTGAAACAAATATATCCCGGGAACCAACCCATGCTGAACCTGGGACGCAACCCCCGACATATTCAAATTGCTGTTTGAATACAGCCTGAGAAACACCAAGCACACATGTATAAGGATTGTTCGAAGACAATCTGGCAACATGTCTGCTGTGACAACCAACCATGAACTTCACTTGTTGCCCGTAGTTCGGAAAGGGAAAAAAGGGGGCAAATCAGCCAGATTGTCTTCCTGTGTGTCGCTGCCATTAGTGGAAAGTCTAAAGAAAAAGTCCCAACCAGTTCCAGTAGTAAAAGTCACGTATAGTTTTTCTGTACACTATAAACAGGTGTTGTCACTGAATAGATCAACCTGAATGAAGAGCTGCACTAATTAGGATCAGTTGGTTTTGTGCCTGTTTGCAGTGCTCAGGTGGAACCAGGACATGACAGTCTCTGGTTGTTAGTCATCAGCTGATTGGCCAGCCCGAGGAACTGTCTTTTTAGATCTTGGACAAAGAGATATTTGTAAAGAGAGGACATGTAATGGAACGTTGCTGGTAACAGCAGGCAAGATGGCAGCCAGACTGAACAGCTATTTCCTAAGTAGGGAACCGCAAACTTATAATGGCGTCATCACTTGCCGCCGGTTTGGAATGGGTTCATACACTGTATCTTATAGGACTGTATATCTTATGTTTTTCCTTCGGAAAACTGCTGGTGGACTGGTGATTTATACAATTAATTGACGAACACTTCTTTCTTTTAGAATTTCTTTCTCCGTGATATCGTACTCATAGAATTGGATGGGTTGACCGGAGATTTGGCGCAGTTGCTCAACTGCGGCCCCCTACCATAATGCAGGCCCATGTCCTCTCTTTACATAAATTGCTTTGTCTTGGATACTTCCAGACAGGAAGTTATGTAGACATTTACACACCAATGAATGCCATGCCAGGAGCTCAACCATGATTCATTGGTGACAATTTGAGGTTCAGTGCCTTGCCCAAGGACACTTTGGCAGAGCTGAGATTCGAACCACCAACCTCTCCCTCTTCAACCTTCTAGCTTTGAAGCCACCCTGTACTTAGCTACACTGCTACAGTCACCTCACACTCCGAACGACTGAAACAACTATGTGGTATGGATTTCTACCCCAGAATCTGGATCATATGCATCAGCTATCAAATACCTTCCTCCTTAACTAGAAAAAAGAAAGTGAGTTTCTAGCATGTTCTGCTCTTTAGTTAGTTCTCTGAACTGTGTTGGGAACAGCAGGAAGCTGGAATTGCAAATTGTTGTTAAGCAAAGCCCAGTAAACACAGATAGCAGCAGCAGAAATGGCATATTATAACTGAATAATAATATAAAAAAAATGAGGTGCACCAGTGCTAAATTGATATCGATACTCCTGGCCTAGTTTTAAACAAACTATGGTTGACTGTTGCCTGGGGGCTCTACCACAGCACCAGTGGTGTAGCAATACCCTGTGCAACAACAGTGAAATATGTGTTGACAATAGGGTTGCAACTAATGATTATTTTGATCATCGATTAATCAGCCATTTTAACTGACAATTAAACAATTTATCGGTTCATTTTTCCTTTCAAATCAGAACGATTATTAGCATTAATTATGATTATGAAACACTATTATTACAAGTTGGCAATATTTCTATTGCAAACGGTTTTCTATCGCTAACATTTCCATTGTTTAGTATTAGCATGGAAGAGCCTACTCTTCCGTGCTAAATTAAAACATATTGGGTTTTCATCCAAGCTTATGTGTTGTCTTTATTGTATTGAGGCTTTGACACTGACAATGGAGCGTGGCATTGGGAACAAAATATATTCAAAACGTTTGAGCGGAGAATGGGACAAATAAGGAAACAATGAATCGCTGCCGTTTAATTGATTATCAAATTAGTTGGTGATTATTTCAATAATCGATTATCATTGATTAAATGAGTAATCAGTTGCAGCTCTAATTGACAAAGAATTAGGCTTATATTTTTTCTAAGGTTTACATTTTGAACGGTCTAATCATGCAGACTGATGACAATGCTCTGAACTTTATTCCTTGTTTTATTTAATGTTTGGTTTTTTTTTTCAGAAATATTTTCACACAAACAACGCTGCGAGACGGATCGGCTATCAATTTAAACACTTGGTGCATCTCGTTCACAAACACCGGCACAAAATTAAACTACACATCACATTCGAAAGCAGCAGGTTTCAAGGTGCCCATTTACAGCATATTGAGTAAAATAAAACATCCCCTCGCAGTAACAAATGAAGCCCTGAGAACGCTAGGAACACGACCTGGCACTTTGCTGACTTTCATACAAGGAAATTTGAATTTGTGTTCTAAGCCGAGGTTAGCATTGTTAGGCTGATGGGTGTGCCACTGACGCTGTGTCTCAAATGGTGCATTATGTTTCAGAGCGGACTGATTAGAGTTCTCTGATTAAATTTCAGTGTACTGAAAGATGCTCCCCTAAAATGGTTGGAAACACAGTGCATGAACAATTAAAGTACCCTTTTTACTCTAGCTTGGCGAGCCAGAACCATCGCATCATCCACGCATCGCACATTGCTAGGTGGTTGCATTGAGTCTGGGGGAATCAGGCAAGCCACCGGTCCGCATCAGGTGGGCGGAGTTCGGTTGTCACACCTCCTTGCCGCTTGTCCCACCTGCTGAGCTGTGACTGGATAACATGATTTGATTGACAAGGTTTTTGACAAGGTTTTTTACATTTTCCGACCCTGGTTTTACCAGACCCAATGCAAGTGTCTAGCGATGTGCGATACGGGGCCAATGATACGTAGGCTAGTTATACCCTACGGAGACGTATGAGCCGTTGCTCCCGGAGTTTGTGTTTATACCTCCGTCCATAAACACGTGTACATGAGAAATCCCCTAGAGGGCAGAGCTGAGTCGTGACAGACAAAGCACGCAAAACGCTCATGACTCCCTACTGCCCCCACGTGTTTCTTGTGATATTGCTCCATTGCGCCCGGAGCTCAAGGGATTGCTAAGCGCTTGACCTACTAAACTGACCGATAAAACTACCTTATTAACGGAGGGTATAAATCGGCCGTAACACTACATGCACTAAAGGGCCGCCACGTTACCCACATAGTGGAAATGGAATGATGTTGAGATAGTGGATGAATGCACTCACACATGTCATATCCACATTTGTAGGTAGTCTGCTCGCTGGCGGTATGCAATGTTGGCAAGACTAATTAACAGTCGTACACACACACCTACAGCTCGGCCAAATTCAAAAGCATTCTTTGCCACCTTCTAATGGTGCCAATCTCTAGCCTGACGAGCTAGAACCAACGCATCGTCCACACATCACACTTCGCTAGACGTTTGCATTGGGTCTGGTAAAACCAGACTCAGAAAATGTAAAAAAAAAGCGTGTCAATTAAATCGTGTTATCCAGTCACAGCGCAGTAGGTGAGACAAGGCATGACAACCAAACTCCGCCCATGTCTCGCGTAGCCCGTACAAACTCTCCCCACGTCCGCGTTGATTGGCCTATTGGGTTCATACCAGCAATGCAAACGTCTAGCGATGTGCGATGCGTGGACGATGCGTTGGTTCTGGCTCGCCAGGCTACAGAATCTCCACGTAGGTAACGGCATATTGTCAATAAAAAGTGACAAGCGTGGTGTAAACAACCCACGCAGAGAAATCAGAGCAGAAATGTTGCGATGACGTGCACACGCATACGAGACACAGCATGAGAGGGCATTACTTGTCATTAAACATAACCTTTTCTGTGGCAACGTTTTCACACAATTTCCACTGATGTCTGAAGGTCCACGTTCTGTATAAATTACAACTAAACATAATAGCAACACAATTAAGAAACAGGATATTTAAGAAACAGGATATCTACTTGCCACGCCCGTTTTGACTCTTGTATGTGTTAATAGGTATCTGTCGATGTTAATATGGCTTGACAACATTAGACAATTCAATTATTAAATAACAGATTAATAAAACAGTTTAATAATGCTTGTAAACAGCCATGTATGCAACAACATTCAACAACAGAGACACCCTAGGTGTAAAAGGCGACACTTTTGGTGCATGCATTTGTCTTATATAAATGCACTTATAAATACTTACAAGTGTCATATATTCTATGCCATATGAATGAAATACCCATATCCAAATAGAGCTTATAAATTGATCAACTTATAGATGGGGTAGATTTGTCCAAATGGCTGAATCCACTTGAATTGGCTTGTTAAAATTTGAAAAATTTGCCATGACATTAGATTATTGCATAATACACTCTAAACTGGAGTAATTGTGTGCCTTAAAAGCCCAATTTAATTATTATGATATGGAATGCATCAAAATGTTGATATTGATTGAAATGTATCTCATCATGTCTATGTTTTGGCTTATATCATCAGCAGCGCTTACTGCAGTAACACTATTTGCACTGTATTATTTTTGTGTCTCGCAATGAACATTGTCATTCCCATGATGAAACTGCACTATCCTACGTAATGTCAATTGCTACAGAGAATTTCCTTCAAATGTTTTTAGTAACGTTTGCATAATTACATCATGCCCAACCACCACGTTGGTGTGAATAAAAATAATGCTTGTTTATTCACCTCATAGATCTGGACACCGTATTTACACTGTAATAGGAGGTTCACCTTGTTCGTCTGGGTTTGCAATTTGACCACTTGGTGGTCAAATCCACTTGGTGGTCTCGGTCTCATCGGAGAAAGCACCGATGAGAGTCAATGTGAAACGTGGGGCCTCATCACATCGGCTTAATGCAACACATCTAACAGGCTCTGTTTCAAAGTTTTGCAGTAATATGACGAAATTAGCTAAGCTACATTTTCAAAATCTTTGTCAGATTCCAAATTGTCATAATTAAATGGTTTCTTATAGCCTTGGCTTCATCAGTGGCTCATGACCAAGGTCTAGAGATGACCTTGGCTATCATTGTATGCCTGGCCATATTTTGGTTTGCGTGAGACGTTCTCCAAACTTGAGCACAAAACTACTTCTGTGCTTAACAGTAGTATGCAAGATTGTGATAAAAAGCGCTAAAAAGCGCTAAGATGACAATATCACTATCACAATAGCGTCTCTACTTGTAGTTTAATCTTAACAAATTAATAATTGGGAACACAGGGTTTATCTTCTTCACTAGATCTCTGCATGAACATTCACAGTTTTGTTGTTATCACCTAAAATCAGTGAATGACCCAAGAACATTTTTGTTCAAAAACTAAGCTAAATGATCTTCTTACGCGTATTATCACAACCATCATTACGCGATGATGGTTGTGTAGATGTGGGCATTCACACCTGGCTTGTAGATTTCCGCCGCGTGGACAGCAGCCCCTTTGAAAGACTGTAGGACCGGCTCTGCTGGATGCTACAATCATGAACCATCAACCCAAAATAAAGACATTAATCTTTACTTTAACTAGAAATAAAAGTCATTCTCTGTAGAGTTGCGTCCATGAGTGCAGTCGAAATAGCACTGGAACACTGCATTAATGTATTCCCACCAATCATACAAGTAAGCAAACTCTACAGCAAGGCTACTCAACTTGCGACCCGCCGATCAAGTTCTTCTGGCCCACAGAAGATTTTTGAGAAAGTGATGTTTATTTTTTGTTTTGTCAAACATGTTTTTTGTCAAAACATGCTGTTCCTTACCTCACTACAAGCACTGGGGCGTTTCAGTCCGGCATCCGCTCCGGCCCCCGGCCCATTGGGTTTCTGACCCAATGTGGCCCTCTGAACAAAGCAGTTGAATAGCCCTGTTCTACAGAAATTGAATTCAGCTGAGGAACGTGTGCTAACAACCTCCGGCTTTCTGTTTTGTGCTCAATTTCCGTTTCTTCATTGGGTTTTGTCACTGCATCAATAGGATTAGGTCTCTCTCACAGGATTGTGACTGCAATTTTTTAGCGCAGAGAATACGTAGCATAGC
>OMKY01117548.1:0-13255 GCA_900302395.1 Bregmaceros cantori | reverse complement strand
CCCCTTTTACGCCACATGGAGACCCGTTGTCAATGCCATTGAGGTGGCATGTGCCCGGCCCTCAAACACTACTGCCCAGAGATGTGACCAAGTCCCTCTTTCAAGTCTCAAGTCTCAAGTCCTTCTTGGGCAAGTCAAGTCAAGTCATCATTAACATGCTGTCATTTTAGCTTCAGAATCTGATTTTAATAAAGTCAAAAGCAAGCAATAGTTTTGCTTTTACAATGTTTATTTTTTTTGCTACTTTATTAAAATCAGATTCTGGAGCTAAAATGACAGCATGTTAATGATGACTTCACTTGGAGTTGACTTGGGACTCGACTTGACTTGCCCAAGAAGGACTTGAGACTTGAGACTTGAAAGAGGGACTTGGTCACATCTCTGGTGCTTATCAACGGAATGCTAGTTGGGGAGGCCGCTCCTACTGCGTATAATTAGCTCCTCCCAAGGACGCATCGCATTGGTTGCGATGCGTTTTGGAAGCGGACTCGAACGTGATCGCGTCCCTAATAGCACTTCTACACATGTAATGCAGCATAAGATGATGATAGGAGGTGGATTTATATCTTTATAGTTCTGTTTCATATTTATTTTATGTCTTTATTGCACTGTGCAGTGTATTGTTGTCATTTGATTGGTTGAATGTCTGTGTTAATTTCACTGCAACCTGAATTTACCTGTGGGTACAAAATACATCATTCATTCATTCATTCTCATGCAGAGCAACACAAAGTGCCTCACAGAAACAGAACATTGAACAGTACAACGTTACCCGCAGCCTCCCAACACAGGGAAACTGGTACACACTCAACCATAGACACACGCATACAGACACACACACAAACACATACAATAGGCTGATGTAGCGATGACGGTAACATCCTAGTTATAAGCTAGATCAAAGAGATGTGTCTTGAGCTTCTTCTTAAAAACATCCACAGTCTCCACGGCCCTGAGGGCCTCCGGTAGACCATTCCATAGTCGAGGGTCATAGAAGATGAATGCGGCCTCTCCATGAGATATGAAGTTAACTCGTGGATCTACTAAGAGCCCTGTGCCGCTGGACCTCAGGTTCAGCGATGGCTGATATAGTACAAGCAGATCAGCTAAGTACGGAGGAGCGAGTTTGTTAACACGTTAGAAAACCAGTAGAAGTATTTTAAAGTCAATTCTGAAACGGACAGGGAGCCAGTGTAAAGATTTCAAGATTGGAGTTATGTGTTCCCGCCCTCTGGTCCTGAGTTGTAGGTTATTAGTGGTCTTTTTCAGAACTTCCATGGCACTGAAGCCCCCTTGCTTCATTTTGTAGAACTAATACAGTAAAACCTTCACTATAGTGATCCCATTGAATTGGTGTCTCTGATATGTTTTATGTCTGTGTTTTATGTTTAGGGGTGCACCGATCACATTTTTTTTGCTCCCGATCCGATCCTTTGATTTTAAGGATCGGCCGATTCCGATCTCCGGGACTCGAACCAAGTTCTGATCCTGCTTTGCTTTTGATGTCACTAGAGCAGAACTTTATACTGGTTATGTTCTCTACACAGTATGAGTATCATCCCACAGCAGCAGCAAGTACTGCTGGCAGAGCGCACCATCATCCACTCTCCAGAGCGGAGCGCCCCCCGACTTATTTACCGATCATGATCAGGACAAAAATCACGAGTCCCGATTTTTGGGAAAAAGTCTGAACGGCCCCCGATCACCGATCTGAAGATTGGATCGGTGCACTTCTTATGTTTATATGTTATTGTCTATTCTGAATCAGATAAAGCTTTATTGCCATTGTCATACAATGACACAAGTCCACTGACTAGGAATTGTAAAAAAAATAAACATCCTCACAATTTTGAAGGATTGTTTCTTGGGGCAATACCCATTAGGGGTCAAGTCACCAAATTGTCTTGATTTGTAATTAGGCCTATGCAGCTGTCCTCAAAATCGAATGAGTTCATGAACCTACCCTACAGCGCACCTGGATCAAAACCACCCTCTCGTTCAAAAGTTATCGCAATAACAGCAGGGATATGCCGCAGCGGGCGCGTAATCGCTGAGTGTTAAGCCACTTCTCCACTACAAGGCACAGTTTGGCGCATCTCAGTTAAGTTTAGTTCAGTTTAAATGGGAACGTGTTTCCACTGTTCTTAACGCGGCCACAAAGCAGTGGTGGCAAATTTTACAAACTCAATTTTGATACGCCAGTGTCAAGCATCCCCACCCCTGCGTGTGTGACACCCCTCCCTGAATTCACAACACTTTTCTGTGGCCGTGCAGAGGAGGGGAAGGGGGGGGGGGTAGGTTGGCAGGTGATACCTTCTACCTTTGTTCTACCTTCTACCACACCCCCCCGTCCTGTGATTGGCTGGCCACGTTTCGTCACCCCCTTGGAGTTTGACCAATCGGCGACCAGTAAATGTGGCCAAGGAAGGCCAGATTCTGGACCCACATCTCAACGGGTCCTGAAACCTGGTCTGGCCGATTTGAACTTGTGGAGAAGCGATTTTCCGGGTGGATGTGCATGTGAACTGTGCTGTGCTGGCCTTAAGTAAGCCAGTGGAAAGTCTGTCTGTCAGTCTGCGATGTGTGGACTCTGGATGATGATGACGTGTGTCTGCAGGTGGGCATCGTGTCGTACGGGGTGAACGTCACTCATAACGTCAACCTCAACCACTTTGAGAACAAACAAGATCTGCTGAACCAAGTGGACCGGATCGGTCAGGAGACGGGCCTCCGTACCATGACCGCTCTAGGCATCGAGACAGCCAGGTACGCAGGGCTTGAAAACAAAATTATTTTTAAAACTTTCCTTTCCGGTTCAGGCAGGCCTAAGTTTAACATTTTTGTTCTTGGAACTATTCCACCACCAAGATATTAGTTAATACAAAAATTGGTATGATTCCTGGTGGTAGTTCTTAATAACTAATACAACATGCAATAACTAATACAACATGCAATAATAAAGTATAGACGTATGGATGCATGTAGAGGTGCGTGCTTGGTGGAACTGGATACAATGCCCAAGCAGAGTATTGTTTCTCTCACAAAACCCCAGAGATACTGGCAGAATAACGTGAGTATGAATGGAGACCCCACAAAAAGAATTTAGCTCTATACAGACTGACCGTATAAGCGACTCAGTATGAACGGACTGAACCAGCTAACCTCATAAAACACAAGATGGAATTCGTATTGGAGAAGAGACTACGAAGATTTTAAGTCACAAGTCACGGTAACTGCAAGAGGAAGCATCGCACAAACAGACGGGTGTGGAAAAGATTGTCTTTTAACATTAACAGCCGCCGTTTGGCAAGAACCATAACCGCATGGTTGAGAGGCAGAGTTATTTAACCATTGGACTAGTTAAAGGTTGATACTCAGCCTCGGGATCCAAGACAATGCCAGCAGGCTGAACCGAACGGAGCCTGCATCTTAAATAGAGTGAGCCACAGGTGTTAGCAGTTAGCTCGTTAGCCATAGTCTTCTTTGTGGCTCAACTCTAACCGAAAGCAGAGCACCCAGTGCCTAGAGCGGGGCGATGCAGCGACCCCTACAGCATGCTTTCGGAAGTGCCGCCCCTTGCCCCATGGAAGCGACGCAACACACAACAAAAATATAGTTAATATAAAATATATTTGGTGGACTTTCAAACTTCAGTGTAACTGTATTAACGCCATTACATTCACTTCCTCGTCTGGGGCTTGACGTCTGACGGTGAAAGTTGGATGGATGCACAACTGGAAATAGTCTCCCAGACATAGGATATGTTAAAATAAAATATATAGAGAACAAAAAAAAAAAAAGTTCTTTAACCGGTTTTGTGGATTTCATAATGTTCCGTTTCTGTTCCGGAAGATTTGAAGAAATGTTTTTTCGTTTCTGTTTTCGCTCCTGGTAAAATTCTGTAAAATTCTGTTCGTTTTCGGTTTTCGCTTTCGTTCCTTGAACTGGTTCAGAGCCCTGCTGTTACAGCTACTTCACAAGCTAACGTTACTCGAGCGCTACATTTCCTGCTTTCTAAAAAATCTCTTCCTCCCCAATCAGGACAGAGGCCTTTACGGAAGCGCGGGGGGCACGGCCGGGTGTGAAGAAAGTGATGGTGATTGTCACGGACGGAGACTCGTACGATAACTACAACCTGGACCGCGTCATCAAGGCCTGCGACGAGGACGAGATCGAGCGCTATGGTGTTGCGGTGAGTATTCAGGTCCTGTTCTTAAAGGGAATGTTGTCATAAGCATAGATCCCGTCTCGACTCCTTCCTGCGTGCCTTCGGGAAGTTCGAGAACGAAACGCAAAATAACCTAGCCACCACGCATGGGATTCTGCGCAAATACCTACCGCAATGTGCGTAACGCAACTACCACGCACTCACACAGAGCTCGAACGCCTCGAGAGTGGAGGAAGTGAGTGGAAAGGAAAATAATCAGAAGCAGACAACACCAACAATGGCAAACAACATTGACGAACGTTCACGACTTGACCTATCGACACAGATGTTTCACAGGAGCCATGTTAGTGCACGTTGTGTTACAAGCATTTTACACTCATACACACACTTGAATGTGGTTTATTAAAAAAATGTTTCAATATTTCAATAAATATGGTAGATATAATACAGGTTGTACATAAGAAAAACAACAATGTAAAGACAGTTTGTAGCAGCGGTCTTCCTAGAAAGAATCTGTAAAAAAAAAAAAAAAATTATCTGCCTCCATATTTGGACACTCTTTAAAAATGTGAAAATATCTCTAATCCATGAGAGAAATTAAGTCTGGCAAAAGATAATTAAATTACTGGACACCGGAGATTGCAACATACAAAGAGCTTGTTTGTTCACAAACAACTGTGAAAGTGAATGTTGTTCTGCAAACATTTGTCTAATCTAACTATTGTACTTAGGTGACAGTCGTATTACACATGATATTAAATTAATGATCTGAATGCTCCTCAGTAATAGACACCTCAGCAACAGTTTTGTTATTTAGCCTGTTTCTTCTCTGGAGCTTTTCCTGTGCATCGACCGTTGGGGCAACTTTGCAACACTGTGTGGCCATTACAGCTGTGGCGCAATGCAACACCGCCACACACTGAAGCAAGCCTCGCTTGGTGTGAGGTTGCTAGCAGGCTGCAGAGAGCCTTGCAGCTTAGTTTAATATTTGCCAATACACACAGTACAGTAAAGGCGTAATACGTAGGATCCCAGCGGGCCGGGTGACTGTCCCCAATTACCCACAATTCATGGAATTCACTAGGAGCTGTGATTGGTTGGAAGTCACTCAGTGGGAACTTCGATGGGTTCGAAGTGATAAAGATGCATGACGAAGTTAATGTTCTCACCCTGCAAAAAAAATAAACGAATGTAATACTAAAAAAAATAAAAAATAAATCTAGTTTCAAAACTGTTTGGAGATAATGAAATGAGGTTCTTTGATACAAATGACAGAAGTATTAATGCATGTCATGCCAACAGAGCTATTTTAGACTTGAGTAGCGTCAATCTGCCTCGACCCCAAACATCTGCACCACCCTGTGGCGAAATATGCAATTGCATGACCAGAGACAGATCATTTGTACAACAGCCAAGTACCGTAGTTGCGTTTTCTTTTGAGCAAATTAATGTATACGAAATTCTTGAAGATGTTAAAATACAAGTACAAACAGGGATATGTCAGGTAGAGTGTCATCTTTGCGAGACCTCAAGGAGTTGAAGAGTTGGTGATAGCTATCATTTACTTACAACTATTGAAAGGATGACACTGAGTGTCAGGTATCAGAGTCGTCTCAGCATACACGCCCAGTCCTAGTGCAAGCGACACATGTTGTGCGCCTCTTGGTTCCCCAAGATCATCTTGATAGGGTTAGGCTGGAGAGCAGTAACAACCCATCTGGACCAAAATATGCACCTGCAAAAATAGGTCTCAAAGATCACCAACTGATTGGCGGCCTTGATATGCATTAGGGGTTCTCAAGGTTATTATAATTTGTGTTTTCACAGTATTTATTTATGTTTGGTTTATATTTTCTCATCTCAGCCTCTTCTGAGGTATGTGATGTCTATGGGAACATGTTGCATATGATCTGAGATGGTAAATCCAGGTGCTGCAAACAGGTGTTGTCACTGATTAGCAGATCAAAGCTGCTTTTATTAGGAGCAGCTGCCATTGTTCCTGCTTGTGTTTGCAGTGCACATGTAGAACTAAAACATGGCAGGACTTTTACTCTCTGGAACTGGATTCGCCATATCTGCATCTGATGCTGGGTCAGCATGGTAGGCAAAACAATCTAACAATGGCACAAGCATAGAAATATTACATGATGTGTCCTTAATGTCCATTCTTTGTTGAAATAAGGAAAAGCAAATCAATAGCATCATATGCACAAATGCATGCTTCGTATGTGTGATTAACGACATACATGGGTTGCCAGAATGAAAAATACAAAATGTGTTCAATCATTTAAAACTTAGTCAGTGTACGCATTCACAGTTTCAATCAGAATGTATCAATAGAAAAACAGACTCAAATACCTTAAATCACTGGACAGAAATGCCCCAAAATGAAGTCATTTAAAAAAATATAAAATATTTTTTGCTGCTGAATCGCAAATAAAACAGTGTTGTTCATTATATCACTAGTGAGTGAATTAGTTGGAACTGCGAAAGTGTGGCTGTGAAAAAAATGATGTACTGATAGCCAATATCACAATAAGCACCTTCTCATCTCAATATCCTTCTATAGTTGGTTTTATGCCTCCAATATGGTGCCTACAATAATCCACCAATTTTGGCTCCAACCATTCATCATTATCAACAACCATTTAGAATTGGGACATTATGCTCGTTATCTGTGGGCCAGATGTTGAGAGGAACATATAGCAGCCTGGCCCATAACAGTGGAAATGCTCATTAAATCGATGAAAATATTGACCAAGAAATGATACATAAAAGTGTATTTTTTCACCCCTCTTAATTGGATTAAACATAAAATAGATGTTAAATCCAAACTGTAAAAACCACCACACAGATAGGAACAGTAATTTGAATTCTGCTAGCCAATAGAGTCGCTGCAACGTCTACACACGTGACCTGGTATACCTGCTAGCAACTCAATAGCAATCTGCTGTGTGTAATTCTAAATAAAAAGGGTGAGCCATCACATTCCACACTGGTTCTTCTACTGCCTCATGTCCTGGTGGCAAATGTCTGGTGGAGGGAGGCATTTTGTAAGGATGTCACTGGGAGGCTACTTTTTCATTCTTGAACACAGCAGTGATTTCCAATGTTCGGAAAGCCATGATCAACATGCGGGCTGCGTTCAATGTCCAGTATGTGGCAAGGAGGAAAGGTTTTGAACCTCAGCCATGTCATTTCGTCATTGTCTTTCAAGGGACAACATAATGAGCAAACCACAAACTTTACTTGTCTCTGTAACAAAGCTGTGTCGTGCAAAGGTGTTTTGAGAGCCCACTAGTCAGTGGTGAGTTTATAAAATATGTCTATGATGAAAGCATTGGAGGTAGTCGGACAATTTCCATGTGGTTTCCATGCACAATGGGTGCATATTGGGCCTAACTACACTCCAGTACATATTGGGCACACACTCGCGGCAGAGAAAAATGATGCTCAAAAAAACAATTCAAGAGGCCTATCTGACAATCAACATAGGATCCATAAGTAATTTTGGTAAAAGGACAACTTTGGTTCCTTAGCACTGGTTGGCTTTGGGAAATGGTTCACATGTTGCTCTTCCAACTCAAACCCAATACTGGTTCCTCTGTAAACTGGGTGTTGTGGTTCTGATGAGTTGAGGAGTTGCTGTAGGTGTAGTGGTCCCACTCTGCCACGGTCGCGATAACACAGATGAATCCAGGGTACTGTACGCAGAGCCAATGCTCCGTGCATATCCAGTCGAATGCGGCAATGTTGCAGCAAAAGCCGGACTGTTGCGGCAGCCGATGGGCGGAGTCAGCGGAGTAACCGTTACAGTGGGAACCGCTGAACTGACCTGAGGCTGGCCCTGGAAGGAGTTCAAGGGCACAGTGGCAGATGGAGATGGCGGAGCAGGTTTGGAGGGCCGCACGGGCGCATGCTTCTTCCCACGCATTCTGCGACGTAGGAATAATGCGAGCAAAAGGAAGACCACTACCAGTAAGAGGAGAGCCAGCAGTGGGAGGATCACCAACATTGGACTGGAGCTTTTCTGTGGATACGACTCCACGCGCACCGGTGTGTACAGGTAGGGTACCTCGGCTGTTTCCAGATGTAACTTGGGCACTGTCGTCCCAACCAAGCTGGTGCGGTTGGACTTACCCCAGCGGTTACGTCCGCTGAATCGAATCTGATTCCGTGTGGTCGGAACCTCATTGGTCGACAGTGTGGGTAATATGGTAGTTATGTTAGCAGATGTTCGGTTGGAAATGTGGAGGGCCAATGTGGTGCTTGGTAAAATGGTGGTTTTCGCCGTGAGAAATGTAGGATCGTATGGCACCACAGCAAAGTTGAATTCTCCCCTGGCTGGTGGGATGTTTGTAGATTTTAGAATAAATACTAGCGAGTCGTTGAGTTCTTGAATTCCACTCATGTTAGCGTTGAGTTCGAAGGACACCTGACCATTTTTCACATCCCCAAAATTAAACATATCAATTGGCCCAGTATTCTTTCCCATTTTTGTTCGAACTACCTTCCCGTATTTTGGTTGTGAGACAACCTGAAATATTACCTCGTTGCCAGTTATGCTTGCAAGCTCTGAGGCATTGAGGAAGGCAGTAGTTATGGTTACCGGAATGCCACTAGGAATCTTCACTCCACTACCTAGTCGAATTAAGGGTGTGACGGTGATATTGACCACTTGATTTGTCAAGTTGGCTTCAGAGGTGAAGGCTGTGAATTCAAAGCTGTCTTCACCAGAAGAAGCAGACGTCATGAGGTAAAGTAATGTCCCTGCCCGCAGATCCTCATGGTCAAACTCGACAACTTCATGGTTGTCCTTAAGCACTTTTCCAAAATTCGGGGGCTGTGTGATTCTGTAGTAAACTGTGCTATTTTTACCGTTTGTCACGGCTGCAAGATTGAATGGATTCAGGACAATGGATGCTTTGATTTGATCAAATTGCAAACCGGTGTTGTTGGCCATTGTAATGGTAATTGCTTCAACATCAATGTTAAAAAGTTTATAGACTGGCTTATGGTGGCCATCAGTCACACTGAAATAGAATACACCAGGAGCAGTGCTTCCGTCGTGAATGAAGTGAATGCTGCCATTGTTGATTTGTGCTTGAGTAAAGGCCATGATAGCTTTGTTGGAGCTTCCCTCAAGAGCTAAGTAGCCGTTGTTGGGTTTACTAATCACTGAGAACATGACTTCATCAGGAACGTTGTCCAAATCCTCCACCAGCAGGTTCTTCGGACTAAGTGCCATCTGATCTCCTTGTGTGACCCTCAGGTTTGGGGACTTGGTCTTCAGAACCGGTGGCTGATCATTCACAGGTATCACGGTGATGTTGAAGCGTTCCTCCACCACACGCGAGTCATCCATCGGAAGCTGGGCGGTCTTACCCTTGGGGTTCGGCCAGACGGCAAAGGCAAAGAAGTCCTGGGCGCTCTCAGAGTTGTCGTGTTTGTAGGTAATTCCATACTTGTTGACAATAAACTGAGAGAAATTTGGTTTTTCTTTTGTTATGTTTCTTTCCCCCACCATAATAACACCATGTTTGGGCAGGGTTTGCACCTGGAACCACACTTCGTAGGAGTTGCGCTCGAGGACAGTCAACTTGCTCATGACGTTGGAGGCATCCAGGTTGGATTTGTTAATGGCTGCACTTTCCCCTTCTGTTACGTCAACACCTTTAAAGCAACAACAGCAAAAAATGTGATTATCGACATAGCAAATTTTGATGAACAAAAGACATGATTATATATTTCTCTGTCTACTTTTTAACAAAGGGAATCCTTATCCACAAATGGATTCCATTTGGTACACAACTTTGTAGTTGAGGTGACACCATTTCCATTTGTGAATGAAATTGTCAAAAATATGATATTTTGCATATAAATAAATAAAAACTATTTTAGAGGGGTCGAAAATGTGTATAGCCACATTTGCCGGTAAAATAGCCGGTAAATTGAAGAAGTTGCTTCAATGTGAAGTCTGCCGACTACCCCGCCCCCACAACCACCAGCTGTGCAACGTCCGCGGACGCAGCTGCCGATCGCCCGGCCTCATCAGTGCGCCTCTACTTTAAGGACCGTTTACCCGTAGGTGAACACCATCCCAGTCTTAGACCAGGTAAGCCATGCTTGGCTAAGCATGACACAATTCGTTCTACATCTAGACAATATCAAATGTGGATAGCTTTTCCTGTACTGGAGTTGGGCTCATCCCTGGGGGTTTCTTCTGTCTGCAGCCTGACTTCCCACTGGAACCCGTGTCCCGGTGGATCAAGTTTTGCCAGATATTGAGATGAGTACTACGCCTGAAGACGACTACATGGACTCTATTTAGATAGGCTCTGTTTCTGTGCTTCCATAGCCCTAAAGGCTAATGATACAGGTGTATAGTTATTAAAGACGGATTTTGAGTTATGCAATAAACTGGGTTGTAAAACCCTTTCTCGTTGTCCTTTCTGGGTTATTCAGAATTCTCCTCATAATTTGTGAGTTTTGGGACGGATTGGTGGGAAGTCCTGGAGGGCAGGCTGCAGACAGAGGAAAACCAGCAGAGATGAGCCAAACTCCAGTACAGGAAAAGTAATCCACATTTGATATTGTCTAGGCATAGAACGAATCGTGAAGTTCTTAGCCAGACATGGCTTACCTGGTCTAAGAATTTAGGACAGCGTTCACCCAGGGATAAACGGTCCTTTAAGTAGAGGCGCAATGATGAGGCCGGACGATCCTGCTTCCTGCGTCGCCGGTGCATGTTCCGTTGCCGGTGCGCTCTTCTTGTCCCGCTGGCTCGTAACACATGGGGAATCTTAAAATAACTCATTACTCATTAAATAAGTCATACATCTGATTCTGATTATAAAATGGAAAAAAAAAACATTGTGAACCTATTTTTGTTTTCATAGAAATTACAGAACTTATGCTTTCTAGTGGCTGGTTTGAACCTTTTGAGATTCATCTCTTCAGAAACAGAATAAGAATACTTTATTGATCCTAATGGCAAATGATGCAGGCTCACCTGTGTTAGCCAGCAGCACTGTATTGTGCTGTGAGAACTGGTGGTCATAGGAGATATCTATTAGAAAGGTCTGGGTGTCCAGAGAAGCCGGTGGCGATGCCACAGAGAAACTCATGGAGTCCATCTCAGACCAGCTGACTGCCTCCGTGGCTGTGTGCATGTAGATCACCTCCTTCCTGTCCACCTAGGCACATAAACACTGTTTAGCTTAAAGAAGAACGTTTTTTCAGCGCTGTGGCCTTCCAGACATCCTACAGTCAACACATACTTACTGTCCAAGATGTCAAGAGGATTTTTTTTTAAAGTAGAAAATTTCAAATCACATTTTTCCTGGAAAGTAGAGATCCTCATCTTCAAATGATATGTTTTTGTGTTCAGAGTTCAGTTGTGGCCTGCATGCTTTAGCGAAAGGCTGTGGGTGAAGAGAGGCGATACCAGGAAGAGCTAGCTGCGGGACACACACCGAGGCCTGATCAACCTGTGTTGAGCCTCATCAGAGGGTGCATTGTGATAAGTGAAGCCGACACGCCCAGTGATACTGAGGTACACAACTGACCATAATAAGAATTTCATGGCGCCTTTTAAGACATTCAAGTTCACCTTAAAGAGATTAAAATCAAGTGAGTGAAATAAAATAAAATGAAAGTGAGAGAAATAAAATAATAAAATATAGAAAAGTAAAGAGAAATTACTAGAATAACAAATAAAAGAGTCATAATGCATAGACTAGTTTAGAAAGGTGGGTTGTAGTTCCAGAGACGAGGGGAAGAGCGGCTGAATGTTTTGTTCTGTTCTTAACCCTTAGGCACATTTAGGACTTGAGTCCTCGTACATAAAGATGCAAAATGATATTGAAAATGTGGGAATCTTGAAAAAAACATCTTTTGTGATATCAAAATTCAGTGAGCACCCATAAGCATGATCACAGGCAAAATTACGCTCAAATGAAAGGGGAAAATGCACAAGGACCCAATGAGTCCTCTGCCTCCTCTTAATTGTTCTTGTCATGTACTGGATTCTTTGCATTGAAATCCCCTATCCTGCTAGGCTTTATGAACACATTTGGTTCTGTCATGGGAGGCATGCACTACTAAGGCTGGTTGTTCGAAATCTAGCTCCAACAATCTCCATGCCAACATGTTTTTGAACAACACACTGAACCCCAAATTGCTCCCAGGGAGACATGGCAGGTGCATTGCATGCCAGCTGCCACCACTGGTGTGTGAATGTGTGATTGAGGTGAAAAGCACTGCAGTATATGAATCCAGATATCATTATGTATTGTTGTAAAGTATTGTTATTATTGTGTAATAAAATGGCTTACAATAACAGAGTTGTTTGATTAGATAACTATTGTATACCATGTCCTGGGTGAAGGTGGCAATGTCGAGCGTGGAGTTGTCCGCTTGCACTGTGACCAGACGGCCAAGCTTTGGCCGGCGAATCACGTTGAAGCTGATGGAGCGGTTGGCTGTGTGGCTGTCATCATTGGTCACTGCCTGCAGGTGCTGCATCGTGATTGGTCCAGAAGTACCTGTGAAGTCAGTGGGAGGCATGATTGACACACTATGATTAATATTTCTCAGAAATCTCTGTTGTAAATGCTCTACCATTAAAAAATGTTTTCCTGAAAATCTTTAAGATTCAAGATTTTTTTTAAAGTTATTTTTTGGGGCGCAGGCGCCGTTTTTCATTCTTTATTGAGAGAGATAGTGACAGGATTAAATCGGAAACTCGGATGAAGAGTAGGGGGGAGATATTGCAGAAAAGCGGGGCAGAACCTGCGGCACTGCTTGACCGATGGTCTGCGTGACCCCAAGACTCAAGATGAAAAAATATATATTTTTCTTTTCTGACACATCAATTAAAGAATTAAAAATTACACTGGTTAAACGTGATGCATCTATTCTATTCTAAAAAATGTGTGTGATGTCAACAGTCCGTAACTGTTACGAGCCTCAAACAATTTATATATATATATATATATATATATATATATATATATATATATATATGTGTGTGTGTGTGTGTGTGTGTGTGTGTATGTGTGTGTGTGTGTGTGTGTGTGTGTGTGT
>OMKY01117544.1:0-17064 GCA_900302395.1 Bregmaceros cantori | reverse complement strand
TCCCTAGCGGCCCAGCCCCTCTAATTCATAGGCGCTGCTGGTGGTGGTGGTGGTAGGGGGCGGGTCTGTTTTCGGACTGCACGTTGAAGCTCTTCTTCGTTTAAACAAGAAATGCAGTTTCAACCTAATACATTTGATTATTTTGTTAATTTATTATTTTTCTTTATTTTAGTTCCAAACATGACTATTACAATTTTTTGGGAGATTTTGTACCGTTCTAAAATGTTGTTTATTTATTTAGAGGCAAAATATCATAAATTTGACAATTCCATATTCAGCATGTCACCCCGCCTTTAACTAGAATGTGCCGACGCGTAACGCTAAAGGAACGCATTTTCTGCAACACCGGTGCTCCGTTGACAAACGCAATTAATATAATTATTTTTCTACTATTGCAGTCATCACCAAACGGCGGGCCCGGTTTAATCTTAAGTATTAATAAAAACGATACACAGTGAGGGAAAAGGGAAAGGGAGTGTTGAGCGGTGTATCCATCGCTCGTAATGAAAGCGCACGCGCCACCCACTCCCTCCACACGGAGCTCCCATGCTCTCCTCCTAGAGCTCCCAGGTGGAGGGACGGTGGCCGGATGCCAACACGCACTCTCACCCTCGGCCGGAGCAAAGCCCCTGCTGCTACCCGACCATCTCCCATTCCCGTCCCCGAACGCCTCCGACCAGTCCCTCGGTGTAGTTTCCCCCGCTCAGCACTCGTCTCTGCTGTTGTTTGCTGAGGGACTGCTTGGATCAAGTCGCATGACCTGAAGCGACGCCAGACGCTCAAGACGCGCTGCCCCATTCGCCCAAGACGCCAATTTGCGGGGCTTCGCTCTAAAGTAAAATACATTTGTACAAAAACAAGTTGATTTGAGTAAGAACTGATCATCAAAGTAAATAAAACCCACTTATAATAACTGAGCAGCAGTACGCCCAACCTACCACCAGAGTGTCAAAAGTGTGCCCACTGTTTGCCGTCAAACTCAATACATGTGAGCTGAGGGCTGAAGACTTTTCTTTCTACCACAAAAACATAAAATAAAATGCAACATCACTGGCCCTCTAGGGGCGTCAGCCCACCGGGAAAATGTCCGGTATGCCATACTGCCTATTCAGTTATGCATACAAATAGGGGTGTCACGGTTACCAGGGTCACCCCGGTAACCACGGTAAACTATTTTGAAAGTGAGTTTCAAAAAAATCTTATCTGGCAGCTAAATTTAACATTGAAAAAATGAATAAGATATCGAAAACGGATGACAAAGCAGTAGCACATCACCACAGCCAATCCTGCTGTGCGATGTCATGGCGCCTTTGACCAAATCTCATGTTAAATGTGCTGTCTTGCATGGTACCACACCATATTATATAAAAAGGTTAATGGTTAATTGAATAATACATTAATACAATTTTGACCTCCCTAGTTTGACCTCTCTGGCCGGCTTGGAAACAGCCACAGCAAAAGGAACATAGATAGGATAGAAGATAAAGGCAGTGCTTTTTGACTGTAGTGTCCTTTGAGAATTTGAAAATCTGGACTTGCCAACTAGTAACATTTTGCCCCACAATAATTAGTGGTCCAACGTTGTCTGAAACCATTAGAAGCGCTGTACTCTTTAGAACCGCTAGGTGGCAGCCTACGCCCATGTTTAATCTCAACAGCAGCACTGGGCGATCTGCGAAAATGCGACTACTTTTGTGTGTATTGGGACCAGTTACTTATTTAAAGTAACTCGCTAATCTTCTTCAAATAACAACTTAAAAGAAACTTGCATTACGGACTGATTTTAATTTTCAAAGTAACAGGTTTTTAGTTACTTTTAGTTTTCATTTTATTCCGCAGCTGCACAGTGCAGTGTTTTCAACCATTTTTGGCAAAACTCACTTTAGTCCAGTTCCTAATGTATTTTCGTTTGGGAAACTATACATTTTTGGAAACCTTAGTATTTATTGAATCTGAAAATCAATGTTTGCATTTTGTTTCAAGCACCCTCTAGCAGCCATCTTGGATTTCTTTCTGAAATGGTGCAATATCTCAGCTTGTAAGCATCATAGACACATGCTTTTGGTATATAAACATATATTGTTGAGACAGGAATCCAGTGGGCCAAGGTATAGAGAATGGCTACCACGGGGACAGCGATGATGACGTCCAAGAACTTGCCATGCACCGACCTATGTCTTTGCAATGAGAAAATGCAGTGGGAAAATGATACTGACAGTCTGACACGCATTATGTCAGTCCCAATTATAATGATGATTAATGTTTCTGCTCTATATCTTTAGACACCAAAATGGTGTGTCTGTGATGCTTAGATGCTGAGATACTGCCATATTACAGAACAAAAGTCGCCCTTTTGAAAATCCAAGATGGCTGCCATAGGGTGCTTGGAAAAAAAATGCAAACATTGTTTTTCAGATTCAGCAGGTCCTAAGGTTTCCAAAAAATGTTTCCAAATCTCCTAAAATTTAAAAAGGAAAATACAATTTGTTACATATGAAATTGACTACTTTTTTGGAAGTGAATCAACTTCACTCATACATCATTTACTAAAAATCTATACAATAATTTGATTTATTTATAGTTTTATTTTTAAAAGTATAGTTAATTAGGATGTTGTGGAACGATAATGTCACTAAATAGTAGGGCTGCAACTAACGATTACTTTAGTAGTCGATTAGTTCATTCACAGTGACACAGAAATGAATCATGTCAACTTGAAATGGAGTCTATTTTAGTTTGTGGTAGCCAACAAATGTACAACAATGAACATTTTTTTGAAAATACTAAATATGATTAATGTTATTCGACAAGAATAACATTCAAATCCATCAAAATATTAGCCTAAAGATTTGTTGTCATTTGTGGAGGAGTAATTACTTACTCATCCACAAATTACAACAAATTTTTACGCTAATATTTTTGATGGATTTCTTTATATTTATGATGAACTAATAGTGTTGAATAACAATCATATTCAATTCCTTGGCAATTTAACGATGATTTAATTAGGTGTTGATTAATCTCTTAATCGATTAGTCGACTACTCATTGCAGCCCTAGTAAATAATAACTAAAGTGGTAACTTTAATCGTATTACTGCATTGCAAAAAAGGAAAAATCGAAGTAATTCTGCACACCAGAGTGAGTTCACGCACGTAGGAAAGCTAGGTAAGTATGGACTGTGCTAAGATGTCATATGTTGTCATATGTCTAACCCCCTGCAGAGCGATTCTCTTCACAGTGTGTGTGTTTTACCACGACAGGCCTGACCACCGGGGCAGTGTGTGTGTATCCAGCCCGCGTGGCCGACGCTGCCAAGTCTCTGAAAGCTGCCAACTCTAGTCTTCCTGTGGCCTCGGGTGAGGACTTTATGGAACTACTACTGTTTTGTTTTTAGTTTTTCCAAGTTATTTTTTCTTCTTTTTATTGACAGGGTTAGTGTGAAGGGGAACAAGATGGGAAGCAGACATGCAGCATACACTCACCTTTTAATGCGGGTGAAACATCTCTCTTGGAAATGAGATTTGCAGGTTATTGTTTTCATGCAACCTCAAAATTATTTTCCTTGCTCATCTTAATTTGATAGGTCAACACACCAGGAAACTTACAAATGTGGACACATCAGGCAGACACAAACCTAAATATACATGACCTGAAAACAGCAATGCTGGACCATAACTACTGGAGAGACCAGAGAGATTATACAGTGCAATCCATTGTCTCGAACACGGTCTAATAATGATGATGGTTAGTGAATAAACTTTTTTTTCCTATTAATTATGGTCAAATGTCCGCAAAAAATGTGTGTTGGCCTTCATACAGTCCTGTTTTCATAGTGGCTACAGGGTTCCCGGCAGGTCAAACTCCGCTGAAGACGCGTCTGGAGGAGGTGAGGCAGGCCGTGGCAGATGGAGCCACGGAGATCGATATTGTGATCAACCGAACACTGGCTCTGACCGGCCAGTGGGCAGGTGCTCATTTACATGAACCCTATAACACTCATAGCATTGACCATAGACCTGCTGGACGCCACCACCTACGATACGCTTCCTGTCTGGTTGTAATTTAGGGCACGCCTCCACACATTTCAGTTGGCACAATCTCTGTACATACGCAGAGCGTAGGGGGCAGATCCTTCTGATTAATATGACAACTTTTGAACAGATGAGTGGATTTGTCCCAGATTCTGTGTGTTGATTTTTTTTCTCCTACGAATACAAATACATTATATGAAATTAAATGTATATGCTTTATCTTCAAACTGAGCAACTATTGTGACAACAAAGCTAAAAAAAATTGGAGGCAAATCCACCGGGTCGGAAGTTATAGACCAAACAAAAATTTGAAGGTTATATATAGTTAGGATTTAATTGCGGCAACACGCTAACTAAATTCGACATCTCAAATGCAACATTAAATTACGCCAGTTACTATGTAGAGTGTTTTGCATATATAAAGTAAAATAAACGCGTCTGTCCGACGTGTGATTCGAACCGATTACATATGGATCAAAAGGCGACTGACTTAACCGCTCGACCACTGAGGATTACCGGACTGCTTTCCATGTGATCCTTTACATGGAAAGTGGATTTTAATGTCTGGTTCTGTGATGGTGTTGTACATTAGCTGGCAAGTGTAGAGTGAATAAAGTAGTCTTGTCTGACGCAGATAAGCCTGATCCCAGTAACCAGACTCTTCCTAAACCTGCTCCCGAGCAGGCTAGCTTCTGCGCATCGGTTGCCCCGGTGATAGAGCGGCGTTTGGCGCTAGCTCCGTTGTTGGTACCCTGGACCTTCCAGCTGTGAGGCAGCAATGCTGACCACTGCACCACCCATTTTGAATTCAGCCATCTGGCAATTATTGGCCTCCAAAATCATCAGTTTATGAACCTACCCTACAGAATTAACACACCGAATCTGGGACAAATCCATCCTTTCAAACATTATTGGGGTAACATGAACGATCTGCTGCGGGGTCAACCACTATATCCTCTACATTCTGGGTTTCAGGGATATAATTAGGAATGATCCAAATAGTTTTAATTACATAATGTCATGGTATCTCTCCATTTGTCAGCCATGTACGACGAGATCTGCCAATTCCGGGAGGCGTGCGGTGACGCCCACATGAAGACCATCCTTGCCATCGGGGAGTTGGCCACCTTTGCCAATGTCTACAAAGCCAGTCTGGTGTCCATGATGGCTGGTGAGGGGGAACATCATAACACATGATTTGAAAAGATAGAAAATTAACCTTATTTATTTTATTCAGTCACACCTACAGACACGTACAGTGACAAATGTCCTCCGCATTTAACACATCCCTGAGGAGCGATGGGCAGCTGCGTGTGTAGCACCCAGGGGACCAACTCCATATTCTGAACCAGAGCCTTGTCCAGCGGCACTGACTGGAGCAGGTTAACTAGAACATGTTTATATATAGATTTTTCGTTAATTAATTTTCTTTAGCCGTAAGCAACATCTTATTTTATTGATCAACTGTGTGTGCTGTGAGCTAAGCCCCATGTATCATAAACATTTTGTGTTTAGATATACATTTTCATAAAACATTTGATGGACCTTTTTAAACATCTGTGTAAATATCATGCCACACAAAGGGTTAATGGGCATGCACACGAAGATGTGTATGGGCATGCACACCAACGTGCACATGGGCACACACACACCCACTCCTTGGCAGCCTCAAAAGTCTTTGCGAGCGTGCCCACCCAACCGCTGCATACTTAACTAGCCATCACATAATAAGCCGATTACCGCGGCAAATTGTCAGGGGCCGCGATAGAGATCATTATTAAAATGCATTGCTTTTGTCGCCGACCGCCCGCTCTTTAATCTCCCCTTGTTCCTATGAATTGCGTATGAGACTCCTGAAATTGAATGATAATTTCTGCTATTAATCTGCAATGGCGAGCTATTTTACCCCCACACTACTTTCTACCTCGTGGACGACCGGGCCCCCCGCCGCTTCCTGACACCAGGAATGAATGGCGTCGCTGTTACCGCCGTCCGCCATTAATAACCATGATCCATTATCTGGTAATTAAGACGAGCCCCATACCCCAGCTCACGGATTAGGGGGAGACTGGGATGGAGAACATGTTTTTAATGAACTATAAAATGTTCATCTTGCTCGGGCGTGAAGCGATGGGGTCGTTAGAATCCAGGCACCATGTTGTTGTTGTTGTTTTCTACTTGTGTATTTTTGTCGGTTCTGGTGCTGCGACGAACAGCACACATTACCCCCACTAACACGGGGTTATCCAAACCATTTTATTTATTCATCCGTTTGCTTGCTCATGTACAGTATAAACAAGGTTACACAGATTTAACCCTTAGGTGCTACACTCATTGGGTGCTTATGCATTTCTCATTTCATTTGGGTGGAATTTTGGTTGTGATCATGTTACTGCAAAATTCATGGATGCATAGGATGCTCTCATTTTTTTTAAATATTCCTGACATTGTATAGATCATTTTGCATCTCTTGCATGACAAGGACTCGAGGGTTAAGATAGTTGGCAACCATACTCTTCAAGATATGTCACAAATGTAGGCAAGACAGACCCAACATGAGACTAGATGTTCCGGTGGGTCTGGACTAACCAGGCAGGCAAATCAGATTGTCACGCAAATTCAGGTGGTCCAATCAGCGGGCCATGTTCGAATTGAGACATGGGCCTCCGTGCCACTTGTGTCTACTGCGCTGTGATTTGATAACTTCACTTCGAGCCTGCTTAATCCAGACCAAATGATAGTACTAGTCGCGTGCGATGTGTGGCCGATTAATTTACTCTTGTTGCCAAGCTACCACAAATGAGATGCTGGCCAAAAAATGAGAAAATGGTGCTTGAACTGTTGCAGGCTCAGACTTTATCAAGACGTCGACAGGAAAGGAGGCAGTGAACGCCACCTACCCTGTAGCCATTGTCATGGTGCGAGCCATCCGGGACTACTACCTACGCACCGGACATAAGGTACTGTTGGTGTGGAGGAAACGCATGCTGTTCAAATGGTGCACTTATGCACTTGGTGCTCTATTATTGCGTAGGGAACTGTCCAGAGTTGTCGGCCAAATTCCAGTGCACTGCAAGTGACCCAGATGATTCCCTCGTCACGCCCAGAAACCCAGTGTGAGACTGCTGGACGCTTACTTGGCACACTAGCAACACTGTAGCAGAAATGGAATGACACTTTTTTTTTTTTTTGAAATCCCTTTTTTGGGGACAGGTGAAAGTGAAGCTTTCTCACAGGAACCAATAGGAACCAAGGAATACCCGTTTAGCAGTCGGCAAAGACTGCATACCTTTAGTATATATGCTGTATATGTATTGTGCGTGGTCACGTGCTCCACTCCTGTGCCCATCTGTGATGTCAGGTGGGGTTCAAGCCCGCGGGAGGGATCCGCACCGCCAAGGAGTCTATGGTGTGGCTGGCTTTGATGAAGGAGGAGCTTGGGGACGACTGGCTCCGTCCACATCTATTCAGACTGGGCGCCAGCAGCCTGCTGGCTGACATTGAGCGACAGGTGAACCCTCAAACATAGACACAAACCAAAATGGACAATTCAAACAAATACACTCAAACATATACAAAAACCAAAATGGACAATTCAAACAAATACACTCAAACATATACACAAACCAAAATGGACAATTCAAACAAATACACTCAAACATAGACACAAACCAAAATGGACAATTCCAGCAGGGATTAAAGTTTTCTGTCACTACGACGGATTTCCGTCAACTGACTTTCTGTTGTGAAATTCAGGTTTTATTATATATCTATTTTTTAGGTTCTCTGCTGCCACCTTCTGGCAGATTCAACTAAGTCCCCTTTAGTAGGGCGCCTTTGTCTCGAAATGCTTACCGAATGTTAATGCTTGAGGGCAGTTATTTTTTCATTCTTTGGGTTATTCTGAAAACAAAAAACATGTCTTCATTTCTTAAGGTTTGGGAGAATGACAGCGTTTATTGTAAATTTATAGTAAAATGATTAAAAAAAATAAAAAAAAAAGCTAGTGTAACCACCAACGACATATACCGGACTGGGAGTGTCGTATCAATTTGAGGTTTGGATTGTCTGGGGATTATCTGCTATCGATCTGACTTCTTTGATTGTATTTTCTGACATTGACTGTTAATTGCCTTCACTTGTTCAGTAAAATTATATATAATGTTTTTTACTCTATGGAGTAAACATGGTTTTTCTTTGGGTCATATCTTGAATTATTTTTTTTCTTCTACTAAGTCTTCAGAGGGAGAGAAGAAAACTGTGCGTTGATCCTTGCCTGAGATGTGACATCCCATTTTACCCCTCAGATATCAATCGTTCCTTTAGGCGATTTCACCTTCTTTTAAATAACCATGAATAGAACCTATAAGACAAAGTCATTTCCATACATATATGGGCTTGTTCTTTTCAGACTAGGGTGATGGCGTATAATGGAATTCATTTTTAGTGTGATGTTGTGACGTCCTATTGGATTGAATGGATAAAATATTTTTAAATTTTTTTTAAATAAGAAATTGCACAAGCCACACTTAGTGGCAAGTATTTTAAATATTTTACTTATATACTGTGACTTGTTCTTCATAATTTTATGGGTCAGATCTAAGAATAGATATAACCTGAAATGTGTTTCTGAAGTTCAAACTGATCGCATATCATGAGAGTTTATGGACACATAAATGCTGGAATCATAACATGACCTAGATATTTGTGTAGCCCAAATCGTTCTGAATGACATGATATGTTTAACCGTGTAAACCTAATGCATGAAAAATAATTTGTAACAGCAGGGTATTCTAGCTCATTAAAATTGTCAATATATATATAGGCAAGGTTCTCAGTGTTCTAACGTTAAGATGGTAGTAAGAGTATGTTCAAAATATCGATATGGGGATACATTGTCGTGTGCCTCTTGACGATACGTGTAGCGATACGGAGGCGCCAGTATCGATACTCCACTTGACAGTAGTAAGTGTCTACAGCGCTACCGACAGTAGAAGAAGTGTGACTGGTTGACGTTCGATCGGATACCTCTCACATTTAAATGCGCTTACTGCTTCCCCACAGCGGGAGAAACGTGCTAGCTGGGGAGCTGCAAAAAATATCTCATCCATCCGCTATACATTTGTACATTTTGTTGCCAATTCTCAAACCCTATACTCGCATGCTTGATCGTTTTTAATTATCATTTTTACAATCATAACTTCTGGCGGGTAGTGAAGCTCAGCTGGTCGGCTGCTACATTCCCCACCAGTGCGGGAGGAAATGACGGGAGCCATATACGGGAAGATAGTTTCCTCAAGAGCCAAGCGGGAGTCTCTTGGACCTAGTAACACGTAATAATAACAGCTAGGTCAAGTTAGTTGCTCCGTAGCGGGAGATTCTGTGCGACTTTGACCCATCATCCAGTGAATTGTTTGAAAGCGGAGTCTCTGTAATATCCACATGAGGTGACAACTATTTTGTGATGTACTGTTGAGGAGTTACAGGTTAAATTTTTGTGTTATAAGCCTAAAATATATCAGGATATATATCAATAAGCATGTATCGCCACGCATCGTATCGCAAGGTGGTTGGTGATACCTACCCCTAGATGGTAGTAGGTCATAGCCTGGATTCTTTATTTACTAAAGTAATTTACTCTTTATGCAAGACATTACAAAATGCCACAAAATGTATGCATATGACATGATCCATTGAGTAGCATTGAATTTAACTTTAAATAAGAATATGCATCAGAGTCCCACATTAGGCAACTGACTGTCCCACATTAGGCAAATAATGTCCCGCATTAGGCAACTGACTGTCCTGCATTAGGCAACTGACTGTCCCACATTAGGCAACATGCCAGGTTCATGTCTGTGTGGGGTCTGACCATGCCAGGTTAACGTCTATGTGTTTGGTCTGGCCGTGCTAGGTTAACATCTATGTGTGGGGTATGGCCATGCCAGGTTAACGTGTTTGCATGGGGTATGGCCATGTCAGGTTAAAGTGTATGTGTGGGGTCTGGCTATGTCAGGTTAACGTGTATGTATGGGGTGTGGTCATGTCTGCAGTCAGTGTGTTGGTTCTGTATATCTCCCCCATTGAACTGCTATGGGAATTTGCAATGCACTGTGTTGGGTCTGGCCATTCCAGGATAGATGTTTCAACATAAATGCCATTATCTTGGGCTAGGATAGTCTGATTGACTCAGTTTTTTTCTATGTGCTCAGGGATAATAGACGCACAAATCAATAATTGTCAAAAAAGCTCTAACACGTTCATATCACGAATTACATGCAGAATATTTTTTTTTTCTGTTCTGACTGGAAGTAGGTTCGTCAGCAAAATCAAAATAAATGTGCTAAATAGATGAAGCGACCCAGATTATGTCAGTCCAAACCGTGAGTTGATAGGACGCTCTGGACCAGAGATATTACTATTTTTGCAAATTAACATAAAAGGGCTGTAATTTCACCAAATCCAGTCAAAAAAATGAAGACATATATTTTTGTGTTCATAGGGACCCACATGACACATTAACATTTCAAAACCACAAAATGACACAGGACTCCCTACTACTTATTTTGCCTTGTGTGAGCTCACTGAGCTGGTGTAACAATTGCACAAGGTTCAAAATGTTTGAGTAAAAATAATGTTGGTGTTTTATTTCTTTGGACTCTTGAACCTTTCAAGAACCAACAAGCAGCATGACCTGATTAGAGCAGACTTTATTAACAGCTCTGGACCTGATTAGACACACACACCCTCATGTGCTTTGTGCCTACTCAAAAACTCAATGTCTGACCATTAATAATTTATTTTGAGACTGAGGCTCCAGCCTAAGGTAATATAATGCAGACTTGGCAGTAAATATTACTCTAAAAATAGTAAAAGCTTTCAAAGGTCCAGCTGTTGGGCCATAGAATAGTACAGTTCATTGAGGCAGCTGATCAAGTAACTAATCTCCATTATCCCTCCATTCCTTGCATAGAACCAATGAACGGTCTGTATAGACGGGTTTACGTGCTGGAGGGAGTCATTTTGTCCCGTGCTTTTGTTGGTCACTTCCGGAAACTATATGTATGTATATAAAGTCTGGTAGAAGGCCATGGTACAAGAACACAAAGCATTCAAAACGCACACCAGTTCAAAATCGAACGACCAGATTTTGCTCTGTGACCAGTTACACATCACCCACCTTGCTTTGTGCAACATTTTACATAAATAGTGGTGAAATACAGTCAAAATCCTACTTGAAGTTACTCATCGAGTGGTCACATGTTCTTCTGGACCAATAGGCTGGCTGCTTCTACCAGTAATTCCAAAAAGAATAAGAAAATGGAACGGGTTGCACTCATTATTAAATAAGCATTTGTGGGTCATTTGGGTGCGGAATAGCACACCACCATCCTTTTTAAATAACCCTGTAGGTGTGTGCTTCCACCGAATGGACATGTTGAAAAATAGTCAAAAGCATACTAAATGGCACCGGCCGTGACGTTCAGAGTACAAATTCTCGTCTATAGAGGCCAGATCCATGGCTACATTGGTTTTCAGGTACAGGGGACCATTCCTTGCATAGAACCAGTTCTGTAGGATTACGGGGTGATGCTCCATCAGGTGCCTAACTGGTAAAAATGTTTTTGCTTTAATCCCTGTTCCAGTTACACAATGGCTTATGTGTATTTGTATACACAGGTGTTAACGCGATAACTTTTGAATGGATGCATGGATTTGTCCCAGATTCGGTGTGTTAATGCTCTAGAGTAGGTTCATGAACTGAGATTTTGGAGGCCAATGCTTTCAAGATTTCATTTTTGACTAATCCTGTCTTTAAGAATGGAAAAACGGTGGTTATGTCAGAGAAAAAACCTCGACTGACCAAGATTCATGTGCACTCACAGATCTCCCATTATGTGACCGGACGCTACCCTGCTCTGCACGAACTACCCATGGCCTGAGTGGTAAGTAAGCCATCTTGCATCAACAAAAAAGTTTAAATGTTTTCATTAAAGAATATCAAGTAAGGGGCTGGCTCTGTGGCGCAGTTGGTTGGATTGCTGCTGCTAAACCAGCCCCATTCATAGTCTTGTGCCTGTGATGTAGCGCTGTAAGATCACCTCCGCTCAGGGTCATATACTGCATGTCCACTAGTCCCCCCCCCACCCCACCCCAGCCCTTTTCAAAAGTCTCGACGGAGAAGTGGCATTTGTGGTTGGGAGGTCGTCGTGATAGGATGGGATGGGGGGGGTGGGCTGGTAGTTAACCAAAGTTGTGTGATCCAACTCGTCTGTGGAATTGTGCTGATGAATCCTGAATGTAAGGAACCCTGATCATATATACCCTGTCTGGTCATTGGAGAACGGGTAAGAAGACCTTGAATGTTTGGCGGAAAAGATGTGTATTCGCCAAATCGTTATTTAGGGGCACAACTAGCTAAAGGCTAATATCTCGTATATCGGAACCAGCAGTGTCTTAATGAAGTATCTTGTGTCTGCCCTGTTATGAAAATTATATTTTTTTATTTGGCCCAATAACGGCTTATCCTATTTTTTAGGCACACCATGTTTTGGAATATCTGTGATTCAAATGGAAGATTTGTGGACATTTGAAAATCATGACAATGTGATGAATGCAAAGTGCAAACCATGATCTTCTTTTCAAACTTGTCTCCATTAGCTGCCGACGAGTACCTGAACAACCCACACCACCGGAACAACCCAAAGCACCTCAACAACCCTCTGACACTTTTGGGTATTGATTGAAACGTGTCGGCCTGTGCATTTACCCTCGTGTATCAACAGCCCAGATGGACGCGGAATCAGGACTGGGCCTTGTCTCAGTTTCTTGATCTCTCTATGGCTCTAGCCGGGAAGCTTGTCACTTTCGCTGGATGCACCGGGGGAATCTTGAAATAAAGCAAAACACCTGAAAAACCCAAACAACCTGTGAGGCAGATGGTTTGGCGTCGTTCACACATCTACTCCAGCGATGCCAGAAGCCACGCTGCCCCCTCGACTCAACACGATAAGATGAAAGAATGTTGCAAAACGTATATATTCAGTATGTTACCATGGAGCAGACCATGGTATTTCACCGGGAATACATTAATGATTAGAACCTTAATTATTGGTTAATAATATGGATGTCAAAATTCACTGGTTAAAAAACATGTAAGTGGTGATCACATTTGTTATTATCTTTTTTCATTCCTTAACCCTAATGAAGTTATGGATATACTGGAAATGAGTACTTTGATTTCAGTTATTTGGTAATCAATTGATGAATAAATCAATTCAAGTCCGAGAATGATTTTGGATTAAACATCTGTTAATAAAAAGGTTCATAATGTGACGTTCAATTCGACAACTGTTGCCATTTGGCTGTTTAAACTTTTCATTCAAGCAATAATTTTGAGAGCTAAAATATATTATTTCAGATTCTTGACTCTTCTCTTTGTGTGGCTTACACATGTACAGATACCACCCCACACACACATGAGGCTGTTTTGTCTATGACACAGTGTTCATTTTAAAGTGAAAATCCAGCAATATGTAAAAAAAAAATGTAATACCTCTGCTATATCGATATCTAGCCCTACTATCAATCATGCTAGGAACAAACCACCGCATTGGGTTCAACCTTATTGGCCTGAACCTTTTCTACGGAACCATCCCAAACTTTGGTGCCTGGGGAGCATGATCTTGTTATGGGCTTGTTTCATCTTTGTAGTACGTCTGTGTTTATTTTTGCTCCTTTCTTCCTTTGCACCGAGTTTATTTCATTAAAAATGTCACAAAACAAATTTTGTTGGGATAAAGAAACAAACAAACAACCAAGCACAGTGCTGGGCGAGTAGCTGCCTGCTTCGGCACGCGCTCCCTGAATAATAAAACATGCGAGCAGGAGGAGGTGTGTTGCAAGCCTTGCGTTTGACGAGACGTCTCCTCGGCTGTTAATTTCATTAGCGGGTAGAGCCACGCGGGCCGGAGGGTGTGGGTGGGATTAGGCGAGAGGGCAGATTGGTGCTGGGGGAAGAACAGGCCGCTTGAAACGGAGCCGGGTGAGAAGAAACTTTGCAGCAGGGTTTTAATTGAGACGTCACACAGGTCTTGACCTTGAGCGACGGAGCTGAGGGTGAATGTGTAAATTCAGTGGAAGAAGGGATGGAGACTGGGGCAGACTGTTAATGAGTTGGTGTGAAACAGGTCAATGTGCTGGTTCCAGATACTGTAGTAGAACTAGGCCTATGCAGTCATACTGACTGCTACAAGTGTATCCCTGAAAACAAATCTAAAGACATTTGGGGCACATCCACCCGGTCAGAAGTTATGGACCAAACAAAAATTTGGCTATCTTGAATTCCAAACAGTTAATGAACGACCCTAAAGCATTAATACACAGGTTCTGGGACTAATCAGTCCATCCGTTCAAAAGTTATGGCGTGAACATGAAAGATCTGCTGCAGATGCGGTGCCTTTTTTTAACTTTAAGATGTTTTCCTGGGCTAGCTGGAAAGGAGGATGAGAGAGCACTTAGTAGTCTTGATTATTTGATTACTTTTAATCTGTTACTACCCAACCCTGATGGATTGTTCTTTCAATACTCACCTCTGGTAATAAAAAAATCCGTCCGTAGGCTTTTAAGTAACTTTCTTCACAAACAAACCAATAAACAAACAAATACTCAGAGGGGCGAGCGGACATGCAGTATATGACCATGAGGGGAAGCGATCTCACGGTGCTGCATGTGCTGTGATCACAGACACAAGACTATGGGTGGGGCTGGCTCAGCAGCAGCGGTCTTACCCACTACATCATGGGGCCAGCCCAGTGGTTCGATGCTTTCTATCCTTTGGGCTGTGATTAGCTGATCAGCATGCCTGCTGGACGCCCCTGGCCCTTTGAAGGTGCTCCAAGCACGGAGCACCCAGAAGGCAATAGATTATAAACCTCTCTGGTGCCTCAGCTCACCTCAACCCGAGGAGACAAAAAGCTAGGGGGGAAAGGTGGGGTGAGTGGGGTAGAAGAGGCTTTGGCCACTGCTAAAAGTGCTGTCTGTGGTTGTGTAGAAAAATAATTTGGCATGTTATCCAAGAAACACTGTTACCGATGTGGCCGCAGTTTAGATTACGCCGGGTTTCCACCAACGAAGGCGCAGTGCAACGCAAAAAAAACAAATGTGTTGCAGCCATCGGAGCATGCCCCACCACGCAACAGTGCGCAGCAAATATATCGCCGGGTTTCCACCAACTAATGCGCAACGCAAAGCAAGTGTATCAGCGCACCTGCATGTTCGATTTTCAGTGCAACGCAGGTCGTGGGGCGGTGGCCATTTTATGGTGTGTATGGAATTTCCCCAAGAAATGTGAACTGCTACACAGCTCCCCCGAAATTTTATAAACACATCAATACACATCAAAGGAATCTTGTCCGCCGGCAGTGCCAACGGTAGTCCATTGAGCCAAGGCACGGAAGCTGTATAGAGTCCCCTGATACGTACGGGATGGTGACGATGTGTTGTAGAGATGGCGTAGGGGGTGAGAGCAGGCATATGTCCGCGTTTTGCTGGGCGGGGAGGGGGCGCGCAATGTGTCCCTCGATGAGCCGCCCTTGGGTGAGGGGGCGCGGCGGTGGGTTTAGGGATGCGCACTGGTGGGTAACGTCCGCTGGTGTTGACCGAGTGGCGTATCGCCCGTCGCTTCTGGATTGAGCAGCCGGTGGTGCCAACACACAGGCGTGTACTGGGTACGTGTATGATAGTAACCCATTGAAGAGAGTTCGACCCGCGACACATCCGTGGTGAGTCGCTCACACGCTTGTGAGCGAGGGCAGGTGGTGACGGTAAAAATCCTGCGGGCGTGGAGTGTCCCAAGTGGGATTGTAGAAAAAAAATGTCAATTCCGTTGATCATCCTCCATGTGTGGAGGGCATTAGCTGTCCCCTAGTGGTGGTGACAGTCGGCACTCTGTGTGTCCCAAGTGGGCTGCTGATCATCCTCCGTGCGTGGAGCGAAGTAGCCGCTCTGAGACCCGACACATCTCACGTATATGTCGGCGGCGAGCCGCGCATGTGGCGGTGGCTGCAGGTAACAGAAGCCGAATTGTTCCGTGCTCCGATACGTCAAAGAGGAACGATCGCCCTCGCGCATAGTGTGCGTGGAGGGGGTGGCCACGGCGTGTCCCACGGAGAGTGATGTGTGTCAGCCCTCTGGGTCGGGTGGCGCATCGGGTGGCGAGGTGCAGAGGGTTATCTGAACCACCCACGCCAGCACCTGGAAAAAACATCTTCGGCACCTCAGGGACTTCCGTCCGCTCACCTCCCCCGGACCCAGGCTCGACGGGGTACCGTCAGCACGGAGACGGGCATCTGCGACGTGCGTGCGGCTTCACCCGCACTGGCGAGACCGGCTCCGTTGCGTGGTGCGAATCAGGCGGCGATCGTAGTGTGAGTTGAGACGGCTGTAGACTCGTCCCGTGGGCCATGTGTAGGCCACAGAGGCACCATTGCGTGCCGGTGGAAGGCAGATGGAGGTAGCTGGTCGCCATTGTGGAGATCCAAGTGTCCTGTTGTAGCGAGTGTCCTCCGAGTGGTGTGTTGTATTTTAAGATTTCCCCCGGGGCATCCAGCGAACGCGACAAGCGTCGTGACTAGAACTAAGTCAAGGGCTCAGAACCTGACCCTCCCGATACATGGATCCAGTTTCTCAGCCCTCGCATCGGGCCAACACATCGTAAGCCTAGTTCCTATGTCAGCTGTTGTGTATGAACACTCCTAAATCAGTTTTTGTGCATGAATTTGGAGTCCCCATTCTGGCGCCTAAAATTGATGTGCCTACATCATCAGTGGTTTCTCCCGATTATTTGATTACTTTTAATCTGTTACTACCCAACCCTGATGGATTGTTCTTTCAATACTCACCTCTGGTAATAAAAAAATCCGTCCGTAGGCTTTTAAGTAACTTTCTTCACAAACAAACCAATAAACAAACAAATACTCAGAGGGGCGAGCGGACATGCAGTATATGACCATGAGGGGAAGCGATCTCAC
>OMKY01117543.1:0-18575 GCA_900302395.1 Bregmaceros cantori | reverse complement strand
CTATAGAGAAGGGAAGGTAACAGAGGACTTCCGCAGGGTTAAAGCTACGGTGAATGTAGTTTCGGGGGACGAAGCCCCCGAAGGCCCTTTGAGTGAAAAATAGGCGTCGGCGTGGTTGTCGCAATTAGTGAGGTGACCACGTGGTACGTGGGTGACGGCCCACACCTAGCAGAGACGGCCCCATAGGATGCTAGGGATAGATTTTGATCACATGAGGTGATGGTAGGGACAGTTGGCGTCTCTGTAAACAGGCTAGGCAGTTATAGAAGTGATAACTATGATAAGACCTTGAAGGAGAGATATAGCCAAGAAGGTGAGAAATGTAGGTGAGAAGGTGATCAATGTAAAAAAAAACGTTAAGAAGGTATTAGTTATGAAGTTCAGTACGTTGGTTGATGGACATGTAAATTTTAAAGTGCAGTTAGATTTATACTTTTAACTGTAGCCCTAGCTAGAATCGAGTTGTTAACTTGTTTTAACTGGTTCAACTCGTTTTAACTTGTCTTGACCTGTTTCTACTTGTTTTTAACTTGGTTTAGGTCCCTCCCGGAGTTTGCAGACTCCACTCACGGACAGCCGGGTGAAATATAGCAACTCTGCTCAGCCCGTTTTGTACAACCATCTTCTCATGTCGCTTATCTTATGCTGAAATGTTAAATGGCTCTGTACTGTCTGTCCTAAAATAAAATTCATTCATTCATTCATTCATTCAAATTGTCTCAAGCTGGTCTGAAATCATCTTGTCTTAGCTGGTCTTAGCTGGTCAACTGTCTCAGACTGGTCTGAGGGTAGCCGATTCTTGATTCTTGTCTGGCCAAGCAGCTGCCAGTACAAGCACATCATTTGGTGGAAATTTCAGGTTTCCCCGAGGGATTGGAAATATTCTGTGGAGCCTCTAGGTGGCAGTCGCAGAACCTGTGTATAGCTGCGCTAGGGGACAAAATGAATTTGAGAAGCCTTTCTGCTTGGGCTGAGCAATGAAGGCTCTTCCTTGAAGGGATCACCTCTGATTCAAATAAAGAAACCCTGCACATGCCTTTGTTCCATCCTTTAGAGGACGACAGGAAGCCCTTAAAAAGATGGATGTAAAATGATTGCGCGTTAATGCTTTAAACCCAGATAGACACCAGCCAGTTAATAGCAGCAGTAGTGAGCTGCCGTGAGGAGAAGATTAAATGTACACACTTCTCAATGCATTGGCCTTAAATAGAGCCTTAAACAGTCCATGCTGCAGAACTAATGTTTTTAATCAATCTCAGAAAAGCATTTCACGTTTGTAGTCTGTGCGAATCTGAAAAATGTAATGGGCAAGTTCCCAGAGTCTGCATGTTTATTAATATGTCTGTCTGGGTCGCATGCATCTTCCGGATGGAATCAGTGGCATCTTTCTTATTTAATTTTCTTTTAGATAATAATGACAAACCCAGCAAACATGTTTTTTAAGTTGTTGTTTTTTTTACGGCGTCAGCATCGTTTTTCATCTTTCTTGATAGGATTCGTAGGAAACTGGATTGAAGTGATCAGGGGTAGACATCGCAGACAAGCCGACGAGGGGAGGAAAACTCGCAACACTGCAGACGCTGAGATCTCCCATGGCTTGCCACTGGGTTTTACAGGGAAGTTGGGATAACAAAATGTCTTATTTGAAAAAATCAAAACAGGTTGTTTCCTGGTAAGTTATATTTGCCACTGAGCCTACCAAAGCTGTTAAATGTATTTGCTTCATATAGGTCAAAAAGAGTGACAAGGCCTTTTCCCCTCCATTACGCGAAAACTGAGTCTGTCTTGGCTGGGGGAAATAAATGGTTATTAGCAATAGGACACTTTATAGAGCCTTCTTTAAATTTGGGAAATCAACTGGGACCATATCTTAAGGGTAGACATGATGATAGGGCTTTTAGTAAATGTAGAATGTGTCAGAGGAAGTCTGGAGTGTATGAGAGTTGTGGGAGATGTTTGAACAGCTTTGAGTGTGCACCAATCAGTCGCTGGAGAGTGCACCAATTTTCTGAATATCTGCTGCCCAGTATTAACCCTGTGTAGACTGGTCCTAAAGCAGCCACTCACATAGCCAATTTTCCATGCTTCAAATAACCCTGGATAAAATATATAAAATAAAGTCATAGCTATACACATTGTGGCTCCTTTTTTTTTTCAAACTAGCATATCTATCACGAAAAACTTCACACAAAATGTATAGGCCTTTGTAGTGAAGTTTTAGAAATAAACATGAGACATTTAAAAAAAGAAAAGAAAATAATGTCCCCCATGTAAATTTCATAAAATCCTCTGTGTGAAACAACATTTTGATCTTTTTATATGAAAATCACCCTAGTTCAGCCTACATTTAAGTGGAGATGATTGAAAAAAAATATTAAATCATAGTTTTACATTGTTTTAATCAGTATAAATGATTTTCAGTGTTTTCATGTTGTTATTTTATTTTACTTTTTTACCTAATGAAACATTATTCAAAAATTCTAAAGAAAAATCAGTATGTAAAGGGATGTGTGGGCTATGACATGTGATGGAGTTTCATCAAAGAATCATCGGACTCGACTTGCTATTCTCAGCATTGTTGACAGTAAGAGAAGAAAAACTGCACCTGATAACTTGACTCGATAATGGAACTCATGATATTAGTTCCATATACAAAATTGTGAACTATCCCTTTAAATATTACTTTCTCCACTGGCTGCAGTGGAGCGGCATGCTAACGTGAATGTGGAAAAATATATTGTAGTCCATTAGTGGCGGCGAGTTCACTCAGCTCTCTGAGCACGCCACTGCCTTCGGGCCCAGTGCTGCGCTATCTCTCATCGAAACACCACAGAACTGTGGGAATGATGTATTGTCACCATAATTGTAGGAGAATTGTGGCTTCCAATGTTGATAGCAATTGTGCGACGTACACAATTTCGAAACACTATTCCCGGCAGGCAGACACAAGCTTAGTCAGTGTGACTCGTGTTGTGGATTTATTACAACAAATTAAATTACATTTTGACTGTATTATGGGCTCATGCCTTCCCTATTGCATAATGGTCACATTTGATATCTGACGCCTTCTAAATTGTGAGTGAGAGAGTTGGGACGTGGCAGTGGTTGGTCCAAAGAAGGAAGTCTCGGCTAATCGAAGCCGCGGCTAATTAGCTTACCCTTATTACCAAGCTAAGTGCAGCTTGTCTTGGGCCTGAGTCTGGCCCAGTCGACTGCTGAGTGGGTGATGCGTGACCTCACCCATCACCAACTCACTCTTTCCTCTTCGCCGCACCCTTCTCTCCACATACCACACTTACTTTGGTGTGTGTATGTTTGTGTTAGAGCATAGGAACCCATCTGTGTGTGTGTGTGTGTGTGTGTGAGCGCCCTGGGACACGCACACACACATGTGCATATATACGCCCACATTTCAATTTGTCAGTAGCGAGCAGAAAGAAAGAAAAAAATCAAATTTGGAACAAACACAAAAAAGTAACAGCATGAATGTAGCGACCTAGGTTTGAACATGTGGTTCAAACCCACTTTTTAAATAATGCAAGTAGACTTGTGCCGTTCCAGAGAAATTGCATGGTTGTGAATGCCACAATTGGAACTGTGTTTAAAGTCGCATTAATCAACACTGCATGTTGTGTGTGTGTGTGTGTGTGTGTGTGTGTGTGTGTGTGGCTATCCCTGTAACAGCAGAGAAGCTCCCACTGCAGTATTTAGGCACGCTATTCAGACACGGTAAAAGGTATCGTCTTGATTTTCGGCAAACGTCATCGTTACAAGTTCACCTCTGGCCACAGTAAATTTGGTGCGTCTATGTGGACAAAAAAGAGGTCGGGAAAACAAGGTAGAACGTGTAGTTCTGGTGACCCATCAGGACAGTGCAGCCAGAGTGGAAGTAAAAAATTGTTGACTATTCGTCAATGGTAAAATGTATTGACTTCAATTTTCCCATGGATGTGAGCAATGGTGGTTTTACCGATGGGCAATATGCCCAGATGCCACGGCATTTGTATTAGTCATCAAATGGTCTGTGAAATGGGACTTGAGGGTATTTTCAGAGGTGCAAATTGTACCATGTCTCCCTTTGGTGTCCTGTTGGTGAACTGCATGATGCGTGATGTGTTAAACTGGGGTACTCTATGGCCTTGCACCGCTTTGCTCGGCGGCCTGCAGGAGCACTGCTCGGCGTTCGTATGCTGATGCTGATCTTGAATTGTTAACTAACATTGTGTTCATATGTGTCAAGGGGTTACTTTTGAACTACCTTTAGAAAAAAATCGAATGATTTCTTGAAAAATAATTGTTATAAATTTCATCTGTTCATCAATAAAATACAGCCTGAAACATCCTGAAATGAATAAATTAAACACTACCAAAAAATAATTCAATTATTTAAATGCATTGAATTGTGTAAAAACAAAGTCTAAAATGTAATCCAAAATTAACCCCTTCCCAACCCTGACTACTGATTAAATTAATATTGACTGATGCAGAGCTGGGAATATCAATATACCCGGCAATTATGCCATGTAGAGGTCGCGCCCAGGACATCCTTTCAGCTAGCACCGCCCCTGGCTGTGGGTATTTGGGCCGCCTACCAGCCCTGCGAATTTGGTGTGCCTACGTACAAAAATGTGATCTTGGCAGCCATCTTTGTCCCCGTTTCTTCTCATCTTTGTCCCCGTCTCATCTTTGTCCCCGTTTCCCAGGAATTATGGGAAAACTGTAGGAGGTCCGGGAGAGCTACACGTAACACAATTTTTGCTTTTCCGTTGCAATGCTCGCTGTCCGAGCACTAGAAAACCGAAAAGAGTGTAATAATAAATAAATAATAAATATTGTAGTCCCTATGAACGTGGTGGAGCAGACCCAGTGCACATGCAATGAGTATGGCAGTCTCGGAAATCATATACGCTCACATGTGGGGGAATGTCGATTGAATGTCGATTCATTGTGGTGTTGACAAACAAGGGGCCAAAAGACTAGCAACAGAAGACGATACTATTCACCTTTTGAGGATCATCTTTTTGGACTAGATGGTCTTTAGGCTTCAATCTCATTTGGGGAAATTCACACAGGACTTGCTCTCAAGGACTCATAAAGGTGATTGGATAGCGATGTTCATTTTGGCTAAAATGAGAGACTGGGGAATGATTGTTTGGTGTCTATGTGGCTTCTGAGAGTTGTAAGAGTACGAGTGTGTGTCAGTGCGCGTGTGTGTATGCGCACATGTGTCTAATGAGTATGTGCACAAGTGGACACGCCTGCATGCCTGTGTGTTTGTGTGTTTTTGGTGCTCTGAAGCACAGCCCCCTCACTTCAAAATAAATTCTTCACTTTACTTTGATTATTAGCTTTCAAGAAGACAAATGTCTGGGACTGTTGGACTGAAATACAAGATATACATTCTTCTCATTTGATGTTAATACAGCAACATTAATTTAAAGTAAATGTAAAATATCTTCTCCATTGAAAAAATGTGTTTGTTTTGTCATTATCACTTAAAATAAAACGAAATGGCATAAATCACTGGTTGAGTAGACACATGCAACCCAGGTGACAGACATACTGATCGTGCAAATTCCCATTACACTTTTCAGCTGTGGCTCTAAATAATGGAAGTATTATTCCCATACACTACCGTGCAATGTTCCTGTCTTAAGGAAACAGACTGTGTGTGTATAGGAGTCAATAAAGCGAATCAGAATCGAGAGAAGTGGCTACATTGGTGGCTCAAGCACAATTTTTTTTAAAATGTGTTGTTAAAGCGTGCTGCATCTTCCTTTGACCCCGCTTCACTCATCGCTCTGCATAAATATTCTGAAATACCAACAAATGCATTTCCAAACTCCTCACACATCTTGCCACATGTTCTTCTGGACCAATGGGATGACTGTATTCACTCATATGTGCCGAGGCAGACGATTAAATGGAATGGGTTGCAGAAATGACTAAATCCTGAGAATGTGGGTACAGACCCGCACAACAAAATTGGGTATGGAATAGCACTCTGCAAGTTTTCACAATCAATTTTTAATAATATGGGCATGTGCTCATCTCTTAGATCTCGCTGGAATTGTGTGATGTTTATACAATTGAAACGTATAAAGTGTCCAATTGTTTAAAGCACAAGCAAAGATTAATGAGAATTCAAAGTAACTGTCTATCAATTGCAACAATTGTATTCGTAGCCTTGGATTCATCGCATGGCAGCGAATCATCCCATCTCACCAAACACTTGCAAATTGGGAGGAATGGTGCAGAATACAACTTCTATGTATCTCATGCAGTTCTCTATGTTTTTCTCCACAGATCCTGGCCATCATATCCATCCTGTTCATTGTGCTGTCCACCATCGCCCTATCGCTCAACACACTGCCAGAGCTTCAAGTGACAGACGAGTTTGGCCAAGCCAATGACAACCCTCAACTGGCACATGTGGAGGCTGTGTGCATCGCCTGGTTCACTATGGAGTACCTCTTGCGCTTCCTCTCCTCGCCCAATAAGTGGAAATTTTTCAAAGGGCCACTAAACGTGATCGACCTCCTCGCCATCCTTCCTTACTATGTCACTATATTTCTAACAGAGTCAAATAAGAGTGTGCTTCAGTTTCAGAATGTGCGGCGTGTGGTGCAGATCTTCCGCATCATGCGGATACTGCGCATCCTTAAACTAGCACGACACTCCACAGGCCTCCAGTCACTGGGATTCACACTTAGGAGGAGCTACAACGAGCTGGGCCTGCTTATCCTTTTCTTGGCCATGGGCATCATGATCTTCTCCAGCCTGGTGTTCTTTGCCGAGAAGGATGAGGACGCCACAAAGTTCACTAGCATCCCTGCCTCTTTCTGGTGGGCCACCATTACCATGACCACTGTGGGCTATGGTGACATCTACCCACAAACACTACTAGGGAAAATTGTGGGTGGACTGTGCTGCATTGCCGGTGTGCTGGTGATTGCATTGCCAATACCCATCATTGTCAACAATTTCTCTGAGTTCTATAAGGAGCAGAAGCGGCAAGAGAAAGCCATCAAACGGCGCGAAGCACTGGAACGTGCAAAGCGGAATGGTAGCATTGTGTCAATGAATCTAAAGGATGCCTTTGCACGCAGCATGGAACTGATGGATGTAGTTGTTGAAAAAGGTGGAGACAAGTCACCGGTAGACAACCACCTGTCACCCGGTCGCTGGGGTGGCTCCACCAAGAGCATTGTGTCAGATGCAAGGTCACCAGAGAAATCAATTGTGCTCACACTTCCACACAACATCACAATAACAACCACAGGCTGTTCTGCTCAAGGACTAACCAGGAGCCCGCGGCACTACCGAGGAAGTCCACAGAACCTCAATGTCCAGAAGCTAGAAGAGATGTACAACCAGATGACCAAGTCACAGTCCTACACCAACCTCAACACAACCAGCTCCCTTAGCACCTTGAGCACCTCAATGACGGCTCTTCCATCACCTGTCAGGAGGCTAAATAGTCCTGATGGCTCAGTGAAACACGGGGTGGAGCTGGAGATGAAAGAGGTTCCACCCTCCTCTACAGAAGGCTTGGACAATTGCAGCAGTGAGGGAACGGAAAAGGACAACGATGAACAAGAGACATGTCAAGGCTCACCTCTACTTGAGCTTCAAAATTACTCACCAGCCATGACTGCAGACAAAGATGACGCCTCCAAGATGGTCCTTGTTCATGTAGGTGCCAGAGTAGCACCAAAAGCAGAAGAGAGCTTTGATGACGCTGTGAAGAATGTCCGCAGTGCTATCCTTGCCAGCAGTCATCCACTCTGCGACACAGGGACGAGGATCAACTCCATCGACACTTCAGGGGAAGGGCCACCGACACCACCCAGCACTATATCTCCTGACACCAGTTGCAATTTTCTGGAAGATGTTTCACCTGATGGGGAAACCTCACCACTTATCCCCCGATCTGAGGTACCGGTACAAGAGACCTGCCCCTTGTCTCCCGCAAGATTAATTGTGGATACCCCACCAGGTGAGGCTGACGTGTTGGGGGAGGGAGGACAGAGGCACAGCCAAGCAGACTCAGCAGGAGGCACAGAATTGGGTGCTGATTCTGCACAAAATTGTGCACAAGTCTCGGTGGGAGGCAGCCTGGAGGTGGAGGCTGATGGCAACCAAAGCACACACAAGTCAGAGAATCATGTTTTCTCACCGGACATACACTTGCTACCTGGGGAGAGGAGCCTCACACCAAGCTGCGAGGGGGCACCCTGTGACTTCTAGAGGATTGCTAGACAGCCAGCCAGGGGCATTGGAGGACAATAGTAAAAGAGTGTGATCTATTGAGAGATATTTTTGCATGGCATGAAATGGTCCCCCTTTTAACCTGCATTTATTTTTTTGTGTACCGGCAAACTGATTTTTATTAGTTTGAAACTTACTTTTGGGGGTACTTTAAGGTGACTTTTGAAAACAAAGTTGAACAAAGGTTTGTGAACAAAGTGACTCGCCTCTACTGGTGTATATACCAAACCTTTTTTTTGTTTTCTAACACCGATGCAGTGCAACACCTTGAGACTTCATATGTACAAAGCATGCATTCTGAAAGACAATTTGCAGTGCTTAATTTTGCTGTTAGCACTTCACTGTAAATAGTCTGAAAGAACATTGTATGCCTAACACACGGGACAAAGAAAGTGGAAAATACTGATGAGTCCAACATGGAGACCAAGACGAAAGGTCAACATCATTGAGGGATTTTAGATCACATGTTGCATCGTAGCGATAACTAAAAAACAACAACAGAAAAAACATATCATGCGCTTTACAAAATGCAACATGCTCCCATAATGGTTCTTGTCTATTTTGTGTATCAACTGTGTGTGAAAGTCAAATTATTGCTGGTGTCATAATAGCTCCCTTAGGGTTGTTTTTTTGTTCCGCTATTATTTCTAAATATTTAGCCAGCGGCATCTTAGCTTGGGTGCAAAAGAACTGACCTTCAAGTACTAAATCTGTATTTGCCAAAGATATGTCTGAAAGTGAGGTCAGGAAGCTTGTCAAGCGGGCTGCAGTGGAACATTACTAGGTTCCTCCAGAAAATTGTTGGAGACAAAAGTCCTTAATTGTGCTTCATTACTTCAACACTTTGAAATATACCATACTCCTGACTATTTGGGCAAATGCTACGTTAACTGTGAGTACAGTTCCTATCGGGAATTATTGCCATATATACGGAGCTAGACAGGAAAACCAGAAAAAATATTAGAGATTAGAGCCCGCGGCGCTGCTCCACCTGTGGTTTGGGGGGCACGCTTTGAAACCACTCTGCCACCGTGTGCGCCCAGCAATGATTAATTTTACAAGATTGTTACCCCCGACCAAAATACAGCATGACGCGGGAATGTTCACGCATATTTTTCTGGCTTACCAGGCTAATACGGAACCTCCTTGCTTCTGTTGCTCCGTAAGTACTATTCCACAGATATGGCTTGATTATACATTATAAATATATTAGTTTGGTGGCTGTGCTCACAATGCATTGGTAATGCAACGTTCACATTAGTTTGCTGTGCTTTGTCAGTACAGCCATAGGCTGTTAGTACAATTAAGAAGCAAATCATCCACCAATGGTCGTACTTGATCTGCATTGGTAGATACTTGGTCACTTGATTCTTAGACGAAAGTTTGCTGTGTTTTTGTTTGTTTGGTTTTTGTTTTTTTGGGGGGGGGTTTGCTTGTTTTTTTAACATTATCAGAATGACATGTGTATATGTAGAACCAGGGGGTGCACAGAAATGTTTATTTTATTTCTGTATTCATATAGATCTATGAACCACCAAAGCCTTTCTCTGTGGTAAACTATGATTTATGCAGCAAATATGTATTTTTCTTTTTTTTTTTTTTAATTATGTCCTTTGCAATAATAACCATAGCAAGATTTTTACAATCTGCAATGACTGAATAATAATTCTCTGGGGGACTTATTAAGCCTTTCCACTGCAATCCACGCTAGCCATCGAAAAACATAATCAAAACCACCAATATCTACATTTACAGTGCTACAAACAACTGTAGAACGTACACAAACAATGCATAAGTCTAGTTCAGATTTGTATTGTAAACCTATGGTATGACAGTGAAATTACCTTATATAAAGTAATACGTAGATCTATAATTGATATTTAATAACACTATATTTGATCACTAACCAGGAATATACTAGGCTTTTATGCAATTGTAAACCTTTTATTAATTTTTCTTCTGCCATTGCAATTTGTGTACTCGGACCAAACTAATGTACAATATAAAGTATGTGTCTACTTAAGCTTCTTGATGACTAGTAAATTATTTAAATAACTAGTAATTATATTTATTATGGCACTGTTCAAACCCATTTTAGTGGGTTGATGCTCTGACATCTGCTACGTACGACTGTGTTAATATTATTATTTTTTTAATTTTAGAGTCTTTACAAGTGGTTATTGTATTCTGTGATCCACAATGGCTTGAGTTAAAATTGAATATTTTATTTTTATTGTCTCTCAACATTTCCTTTTTTCCCCTCCTTTTTTTTTAAATGGTGTGTTGAAAATCCTCACCAGCGATATGGTCATCACAAAATGATCACATCCCACTATCAAACAAACAAACTTATTTTGATGGAAGGAATGGTTAGCTTCTATACACGAGCTAGATTATGGCAATTCTGCTAATTGTGTCCACAGTCGCCACCTAAAAAGAGACAATGCATTCATCACGTCACTACACGTTATTCAGAAATGTACACTGTCCAAACAATAGCAACTAAATAACGCTCATATGTACACATCTTGTGTAGGTTATCGTGCTATTTGAGGGTGGAATCCTTGATTTTTCTGTTTATTTCATAGTTTACTTTGTATTATTTTAACTTCACATGTAGATTTTTGTTCCTGAATATTTCTACAGGGCTAGGCTCTTTACAAAGGTACTGCACCCTGTGCATGAATTCTTTCATTCATTTGATTATCATGTTTTTTCGTTGAGTAGATTCGTTTTCGGGGAGAGCTAATTATGGCACACACTAAAGTATGTCTTCATTTTGATTGTGTGTGATGCGCCTGTCCCTCTCACTCAATCAACCAGTGAACACCTGTGTAAGGTTCATGTGAAATTCATATAGTTGACCACAAATCAAAGATTCTTCCCTAGCAATGGCATTCAAAAGTTGGTATAATAATAAGGTGAGAAGTAGAATCTGCTGTTGTTTGTTTTGTTTTTCCAATTATCCTACTTCTTTAGCTACCTCTGGCAACAAGCTCAGGTAGCTAGCTTCTGCATCACTGTGGCTATACAAAGACACACACAAAAAAACAATGTTTATTACTGGTAACCATTTCTGACTTCACAATGTCCAAAAGCAGAGAATACTTTTTTAAATGCCTATTTAAGCTCAAAGTGTGGCAAAAAATGTGGCCGTAGCCTGAAGAAGACAGCACAGCTGTGGGAAATATTTCAATTTGGAGGGTGCTGCTGGATTTTATAATATTATTATATTATTTGAGACAAATGGGTTTCTCCCCGGCTTTACATGTTTTTCATGGAAAATTGACTTAATATAAAAACACGGAAATCAGGGGGGCTCACGTGTCAATTTAAAAATTGTGTATCACCAGTTTTTATATAACCACACACAACGTTAGCCAGGCAAGCCAGAACCAACGAATCGTTCACACAGTTCACAATCATTGGGTCTGGACCAAGCAGAGACCCAATCGCTGTCATTCAGTTGCTCCAATCAGAGCCCTGTGAAGATGGAGCTTTGTGCGAGGGGAGCCGTGGGCAAAGTTTGTATCAGGGCTCCGAACCGGTTCAAAGAACGAAAACGGAATTTTATGGACATTTTATGAGGAGCGGAAACGGAAACAAAAAAAGATTTATTCAACTGTTCCGGAACAGAAACGGAACATTATGAAATCCGCAAAACTGGTTAAAAACGTTTTTCTTCTGTTCTCTTTATATTTGAACATTTCCTATGTCCGTGAGACTATTTCCGGTTGTGCATTCATCCAACTTTCACTGCCAGGCATCAAGCCCCATGCATCTGGGGCTCCATCTTGTGGACAGACAAGGAAGCGAATGTAATGGCATTTTAAACACGGTTTTCATGTTAATACAGTTGCACTGAAATTTGAAAGTCCACCAAATATATTTTGTAGAAACTATATCTAAACGTAACATTGCACAAAATAAGGAACTTCAAGAACAAACAAAATGTTTGCGTTCCGAACCGGTTCAGGACCAATATTTTGGTGGCGGAACGGTTCAAGGAACGAAAACGTTAAACATAGGCCTGCCCGAACCGTTCGGGACGGAACTTTTTAAAAAATAATTTCGTTTTCAAGCCCTGGTTTGTATGCGTCAAAATTTGATTTTTTTTAAAAAGAATGCTCCACTTGTCACGGCTACTGTGCTGTGACAACTTGATTTGAATCCACCCCTTTCTCTACCCTGCTTAATCCAGACCAACGACTGTCAATGGCAAACGGTGCATGAACGATTTTTTGATTTTGCCTTGCCAAGCTAACACATGGTTAGAATCATGCATGCATGGCCAATACAGAATGCAACTCCTACAATTGTACTGGTGTATCCTTAAGTCATAACATATTGGTTGCTTTGTTCTAAATGTTGAGAGATTTGTTAGAAAATATGCATATTTATTTGCCAATGGCGTGGCTACACTGTGTTATTAATTTGATGATTTTTCTGCATTGCATCTCTTGTTGAATCAATTTCACTGTACCGTATGTCTGTGCAAGCATGGAGTCTACTGGAGTATATGCAAAACATTGTTAGCTATTTGACACTGCAAAATCCTTAGCACAGAGTTAAACAGGAAAATGTTTATGTGTTGATTGCATGAGGGATTTCATCATGAAAGCCATGAGGAAACTGCTTGCATTCACAGAGTTGCGCCACTCCAGAAGTCTAGCCATAGTTAAATGGGGAGCATCCCTATGTTTCCTGGGTCCTTTGTTCCCTGGTGGCGGGGAACTTAGGACCGTGTTTCCGAAAAAGTGTTCTACGGTCCATGCTGCCTCCAAACACATAACAGCCGCACAGCAAAACGTGGGTACATTGTGCGCAATCTGCGCATGCGTATGTGTCATAAATATTCATGTGACATAAATATTACACGTTGGTACTGTTTGTGCATGAAATGTGCACTCGCAAGCTTATCCCATGCAATTTCCATGGTCTAATACAAGACGGGGAACATAAGACCCTTGAAGAAAAGCATTCTATGTTCCCCGATGCCATACAACCATACAAATAGTGGGGAACATTGGACCCAGGGAACATTGGTCCTGTGGAACATAAGTATGCTCCCAATAAAGGAATTCCGAGAAAAAATGAACCTGGGCACGCCTAGGCATGATGTGAAAAGTCTATATCTGTTGCCTTCTTTCCCACGTCCAGTTCAAGCATGGGTGGACCACACATGTCTTTGTGATGCGTGAACGCGACGCTTGGGTAACAGTCTCCATCAAAAGTGTTGGCATAAAAGTCTGAAAAATAGAAGGCAGAATTAACAAATAAACAAAGGTAGCCTTGTCTGGCTTGGAAAGATGAAAGCCAATATTGAGATAGAAAGATTAAAGGTACAGTAGCTGAATTAATTTAAAATGTTCATGTTGGACCATCCAGACCCTGCAGGTGGCGACAATTCATATCTGGAGGACAGATGGCTGTTGCAAAAAAAAATTTAATTTGAGCATTTGGAAACTAACATGTATTCATTATTTTTTTCAATAAAATATAATAGAAGAATAAATGGCACTAGGGCTGTAACATTTTGCTTAAAAATAAAATCTCTATTTGTATCTCTGAAACCTCAATTTCAGATTTGATTCTGATTTTTTAAGAAAAAAAAAGATAATTGTATTATTATTTATTGATTATGTATTAATATTTTTATTACATTTTTGCAAACTGTGCCCCCCTTGGGAATGAAATACAGAGAACTCGGTCTTGGGTGTGCAATTAATATATTTATACTTTAATAAATATATAATTTAATGAATTGTATTAAATACATCTAAATATATCAAAATGTCCAGTTATAGTTTTACAACACAACCAGCGAAACCACAGTGACTCATTGTTGGCGTACTAAATCATTTACCACAATGTTGATGTCCTGCAATTATCCTAGAAAAATATTGAAATCCAATTTGACAATTTAGATATTTATAAAGTAATACAATAATATGATTTTGATTTCAAATACATTCTTTGCACAGTCCTATATGACACAGATCATAAATGTTGTAAGCTAAAAAATGTATATATTTTAATTAATAATGCATATTTATGATACCATAGGCAAAAATACATCTCAGCTACTGCACCTTTAGAGCTATATTAAGAACGAAATTACTGTGGATTGTTTTGTATTGCTTTCTCGAGCAGTGGAAAAGTGCAATACACCATACTGCAAACTATGCAGGCCAAGAATTATGGCACCTTATTTTCTGTCTATGGGATTTCTAAGTGTACAGGCAGAAATTGTTGTATTTTTCAGTGTATCTTTACTATGAGGCTAATACACTATGTTACTGGAACTGCTGTGTTGTGAGAGTAACTGCCGTGTTACAAAACAAGGGACTTTACTTATTTTACTTTCATGGGATGTGAGGGGTCAGACACCCCAAATCCAGATGTCAAAACGACTTTGAAATTCAATATTTTTGTTTTTGTTTTGTTAAGGTAAATTCAGAAATAATATGTTGCCGACCTTTTCTATAGCTGTTATGTCAATACACATACACAAGCGCACATCTCCCTTCTTCCACACACATGCGTGAAAGCACACACTCTCACACACTCATGAACACACACACATACACACGAACATGGCTTAACAATTGATACAAAGAAACAATATAATTGTAATGGCCACACACAAGGATTTTATGCTTCTTGGATATTCAATGTTGATAATAATTATATTTTTTCTAAACCAAAGTTTAAAAAAAAAGAAATATATAACACAAGCATGACCACAATTTCTTGCCATATAGTGGTTGGAAATGATGTGTGCCTTTTCATAAAACTGCTGTTTATGAGAAGGTAGCAAGTCATTTGCCTGTGTTCATATATACTGCACTGTACAGATAAATTCTAATTTTATAGGATAAGTCAGGTCTTTATGTAATAGATGATACTAGTAATGTTATTGAGTTCTCAGGTTTTCTATAACTCTCTCAAATGTTATGATCTGATTCTTGTTAGTTAATTAGTTTGTTGGTCGGTTTGCTCAAGTTTGTATTTATGTTACAGCTACTGTCCTAGCTTGTACTGTACTTTTTTGGAAAAAAACAAATGTTAAATGTTCCAAATTCACACTTCATGTCTTCACTCCCATGAGCACAAAGAGTTGCCTATTCACTATTACGATTATTATTACTATTATCATCATCGTATCACAAAACTCATCAACGTTGTTATTATTTGTCCCATGTCCGTTACCCCACCCACACATCTCTCTCCCTGGCTGAGTCCTAATTTGTTACCGCAAAGTCATACTGAAATATGTTCTTCCTTGATCTAGCGAGTTATACATACCTATCTTGCCTCTGTGTGTGCTCTCACTCTGGCGTACAGCGGCATTTTGCTAGCATAGCTTAAGCCTTGAGGACCCAAACAAATATCGTTCAGGTAAGAACTCACCGGATTCAAATAGAAAAAATGTGTCATTAGTTCTCTCTTCCCCCCCGGTTGGGTCCGTATGGCAGCTGTACGCAGTCGCATACGTAGGTGTATATATACACTCGGGTAAAATCAGGGAAGAACATATTTCAGTATGACTTCTCAGTGGCATTTTCCTGTTAAAGGAGCTACCCTTTTACAGCTTGACACAGCCAATGTGGTGTTGTACCTCCCTGAATGATGGCATTGGTGTAAACAACAACATTGTTAGCATAAGCATCCTTCCAATCAGAAAGCAGAGATCCCTCTGAGGAGTCTCTGCCACCGATTCGCTGTCTGTTCCCTGCTGATTGGTTGGCCGGTGGACCCAACGGTTGTCTCACACCAGTCAGCGAGTGTACAAAAAAATAAAACCATTAAATTGCTGCAGTGTGAAAAAAAAAATCCATCCTTGTTGAACCATATCTTCGTACCATATTGTTTTCGGACAGCACATCAGCTGTGTTGAGCCGTGATCATGTATCTCCTAAAATCCCAAAAAGCCACTGCCTCTTTGAAGGAATTGTTCTCCATAATTTGGCTGGAAATCTTTGGAGCTTTCAAGTGAATTGAGACCGATCGCTTTGTCAACGCTGCCCCAGAGCCCAGCCAAAGACAGCCGATTATGGGCGTGTCGGGTAAGCACAAGGATGAATCTATTGGGTTTCTCTGTCCAGCCAGATGCATCATAGAGATGAAAAATTTGCTGTGTGGTTTGGATATGATGAGTGTTTGTTTACCTAGTTATAGGACTGTGGTTAGTGCCTAGCCAGTGGTATTCAAGTGAACTATGTGCGCATTGGCACACATGCAGTATGTGTGTTGTGTTTAAGATTTCCCCCGGGGTATCCAGCAACCAGAGCCCGAGAGGGTGAATACACAGATACAGTAGATGAACACATTTGTGCACCACTGCCATTCATTTATAGGACAGGGGAGTAGTATTTGTTGTGTGTGATAGTGTGTGTGTGTGTGTGTGTGTGTCTGCGTGACAGGCTACAGCCATTGTGACAGCACGGATAAGCATCCCAAACACGTAGTTATTACTTTATTGTTATTCTTAGATACTACTATAAATAACTGTAGTATCTCCATTGTAGTTATCTATAGCCATGGACCTAGCTGGAATTCAAAAAGCGTGGAGGTCACATTTCATAGGAATGGATTTCTGGACTCCAGTTTTGTCTGACACACCCCATTCACTTTCAGCCTGAGTAGGACACGATGCCGCAATCTGTCCCAGTGCTTAATTTCCTTTCATAACTGGAAGAAAACAGCTGTGAGAAATGTGAAGCGTGTGACAATGCACGGTAACAAGATTCATCTCTGGCGCTGGCCCGTTTGGGACTGATCTATCGCATCGTCGTGGCTGCATCATCTTAAGGCTAAAATGTCTTGCAAGATGGATGTCAAACATTATTTAAATATTGTTACTTGACATCAATGTAACTGACCTAGTGGGTGCTGACAATGTGTTGACATGAGGTTAACAAAAAAACTGTACACTTCCACTTCCAACTGTGCACTTGAAAACTTTTTCGTGTAAGTGTGTAGGTACCATTCCCCAAAAAAGTATTAAATTGCTCTATCCTAAATTGTTCATTTGGAGGCCAGGTAATACAAGTGTTTCTAGTCTTGTCAAGCTAAACGTACCATAAGAAGTCCACTGGGAATAAAGATTATTTTTTTCTACTGTAGCAGTTTTTAGATGTAGGAATTAACAAATGCAAAAAGGTTGGCAAGTGTATCTTTAAGGAGTTTTCAATAATTACCGGTAACTGCTATTGCTTCATTATCTTAGAAAGTGGATAGTAGCACTCCTGCACAAATGGCCTCTCTAGAAAAAATAGCAAAAACATGAATTAAAAAAAAAAATACGAGTCAAATGTTTTATGTGCAGATATTTTTGCCCCTCTTATTTTGCCATACATATGTATGCCCATGTAATCATCCACCACTCCTGCCCCATTCCTCCATCATTATTTGTTTTACATCTTGAAAGTATTTGTTTGTTTTTGTTTGCATTTTTTTCTCCTCCAGGCTCTGGGACACTGGGAGGCCAAGATCTGGAGGAACATTGATTGGTTCTGTACAAAGCAGACATCTTTGTATGCATGTAATAATGAGCAATTATATGAAACACAGAAACACTTTGTTGTGTAATACATGTATGTCCACATTTTCGTCCCCATTATGTCTGTTAGCATATGCAGGATAATAAATAAATGTGTATATAACAAGCGTGTCGATCTATTATAAACATTATTAAATGTTTATTAGGAGACAACTTTGTGATGTTTGCGATAACAGTCATCCAAAGAGACAAGAAACGGTGGCGGCTGCCATACAAGGTCGATCCATTGTGGGCAATTTGGGGTTCAGTGTCTTGCCCAAGGACCCTCTGACATGGAAACGGTCAGAGCCAGGATTCAAACCACCAACCTTTTAGTCGTCATCCCTCTGATCATTGGAACAATCATTCTCCCGACTGAGTTGTGTATGAAAATATGTAAAGGATGGGAATTGAATTAATCGCATAATAACAACTGAAACAACAATTTCTATCACCAGCAAGTCATATCTAATGTTTATTTAATGCTAGATGTACGTATGCAAGCCCATATTACAATATGCCGTCAGGACAAATCACAGACTGTCCTAACACAATACAGGGAAAATGTGTAAACTATGCACAGTCCAATCAGTTTGATATTGATTCTACAATCACTTAAAGATGGGGTGACATGAAAAATCAAGTTTTAAAAGTGTTTATTTGTTAAGAATAGGCTTGTGACATAATAATGGACCATGTAAAACTCTATTCTGGTCATTTTGTGGTTGCTTCACAATAATTGCCTAAAGTGGGCATTTTG
>OMKY01117541.1:0-21535 GCA_900302395.1 Bregmaceros cantori | reverse complement strand
GGGCGCGGTGTGGCTCGCTGACGGTCGCATTGTTTTGTCATCAACTTTTTACCCGCGCTGAGCAGGTTATGTTTTCAGTTGAGTTGGTTGGTTTGTCTGTCCCCATGATAACTGGAAAAATTATGCGCAGATCTGGATGAAATTTTGCACACTTGTTGGAAATGACAAAAGAAAGAAGGGATTACATTTTGGTGCATTTCTGTAGCCTATTAGTAACATAATCATACTTAATCACCAACAACTACCCAACCACCAACAACTACCCAGCAACCAACAACTACCCAGCCACCAACAACTTTCGTGCTACCAACAACTACCCAACCACCAACAACTTTCGTGCTACCAACAACTACCCAACCACCAACAACTACCCAACCACCAACAACTACCCAACCACCAACAACTACCCAGCAACCAACAACTACCCAGCCACCAACAACTACCCAACCACCAACAACTACCCAGCCACCAACAACTACCCAACCACCAACAACTACCCAACCACCAACAACTACCCAACCACCAACAACTACCCAACCACCAACAACTACCCAACCACCAACAACTACCCAACCACCAACAACTACCCAGCCACCAACAACTATCCAATCACCCATTTTGTCCTCAGTTCCTACTACTACCATAGTATCAACGACTCTGCCATCAACCTCTTTTCTGCCACCAACAATAACTTCTGATCCCGCAACTACTCCTAAGACTTTTACAGAGGCCCCAAAAGGTTTTGTGGGCCTCAGTTTCAGTTTATTCGGAGTATTCATCCAGGCTTATTCTGATCGAAGTTCACCAGAGTTCCAGGCTCTGAGCAGTGAAATAGTTAGCCAGGTAAGATGTGACAATGTATGACTAGCACAACTCTTAATATAACAGAAATGCAAGTGATCAGTAACACATGACTTTGTTATACCCAGGTAAACAGAGGATACAGAATGAGATTCCCATTCACCTTTGTGGGCTCTTTTGTTGTTTCTTTTGGGTAAGTATCTTGGCAACACACACACATGCAAACAAAATGTCTCAGTTTTGCTCTGATTTGAAGAAATAAAGTTAAATATGCACTCTTCTGTTATTACATTCTCCTCCCCTCTAGACCGGGTTCTATCAAGACAAATCTTACACTGATATTCACCAACTCATCCAGTGCACCCAGTTTTGATGTGGTAGAGAGAGCACTGAATGAATCGCTAACTGCCAATGACACCATTCTTAACATCGACACAGATACTATTGTTGCAGGTAAGTTGAAAACTAGAAACTGAAACCTAGTTCTACTCTATTTTGTCTTTTTTGCTTCACTCTTTCTCAGAACATTTCCAAATGTTTAAGTCTTGTCAGGAACCGCCTCTGGTGTCCACTAGAGGGTGGTGTTACTTGGTCCTAGTCGTTGTCTGAGATCTTGTTCCTAGTTCTGTCTGTTCTGCCCTGGAATTAATCTGCTCTGTCTGAATCCTTGTGTGGTGCATTGCGCACTTCATTTCCTTGTCTGAAAATGTGTTCTGTACATTTGTATTCAGTTTTGTCGTGTGATAGTATCCCCTCTGGTTTGATGTCATTGTTACAATTGAGGACAATCGTCAATTGGGGGGACCTACTGTCAGGAACCGCCTCTGGTATCCACTAGAGGGCGGTGTTACTTGGTCTGAGTCCTGGCTTCTAGCTGCTGCCCAAGTGGCTGCAGCTGAGAGGCAGCTGTGCTGAGTTAGCTTGATTCCCATGCAGACTATATAAGGAAGTAGCTGCCTTTTGTCTGTGCGGGATCGTTGATGTAGTTGACCTGCCACTCTGTTGGTTGCTGGGTGTCCCTGCCATGTCTTGCTAACTTGTTGATTGCTGTATCTTCAAGTCTGCAAAGTCTGTTCTGCTTTGTTATGTTCTGTCTTGCTAGCATGTTTATGTCTGTTATCTTGTCGGTTCACCTCTAGAGGCCGCTCTGGTTCTGTCTTAGATCAGTGATCCTGAGCTTTCCCTCATGCGCACACGGAACGTGTGTGATTCCAGTGTGATTGTTATGATTGTCATTTCACACTGTCTAGGATTCCCAGAATGTTGTACTCTACTTCTCCTCTAGAGTCCGCTCTCGTTCCCTGCCCTGTTACCTGTATATGTTTATGCCTGTTTCCTGTTGGTGCTAAATGCACTCCTGCCATGCCTGTTACCCGGTTAGCTCTGTATCCTGTTCTTAGTTAATTCATGTCTGCCTGTTTAGCCTGCTCCTTTGTATGTTTAGAGTCGTTTAGAAACGGCCCAGCTGGTCAAATGACGAACCCCAGATGTTTCTGCAGCTAATTCCTATAGTCTGCATATCTGTGATGACATCTGTTCTGATACCAGTCGGAAGTTAAAATCTAGTTTCTATCCCTGCCTCTTCTTGCTGAGCTTGTAATTAATTACATGGCCATTAGCTATCTAGTATATTCCCTAGTCTTGCCCTAGTTCGTGTCCCAGTCTGCGTCTGTAATACCCAGTTTTACCGGCACCGTGTGCCGGTCCCTGACACGTGGATGTGTGTTATTGCCTATCCATCCATTTGCCATATTGCATATACATGACAACAGTACACACACACATGGAATTTTAGTTGGGCATGCAACAACGTTCAAGATCAATAGATATTAGTGACAAGGTCAAAAAAGCAAAAGAAGAAAATAACACATAAGTTATAAAGTGGCACCAGCATAGAGTCTATACATGTGACATGTCAGCATATCAAGCAGGGCTACCCCCTGTGTTCAGAAGCATCACTGCTTGTGGGGAGAAACTGTTTTTCAATCTGGAGATCTTAGTGCGCATGGCCCGGTAATGGATGGATCTAACACGATGTGTTCTCAGCCCACTTCGAATCACCGCGGCTGGTTCATCCACCCACTTGGACAGAACGCGTGGTGGACAGTCCTGGCTGCTGTACTACCGGCTGTGTTCTGCACTATCCTGATATTTATGGACCAGCAAATCACTGCCGTCATCATCAACCGCAAGGAGCACAAGCTCAAGGTCAGAGGTGCATACGGTCATCCCCTCATTCCAGATTAGAGCATAGCATAAGCCCCTTGTCCACTGGCTTACTTGAGGCCAGCACGGCACAGTTTACATGCACATCCACTCCAAAAATCGCTTCGCCACAAGCTCAAATAGGCCAGGCCAGATCAAGTTTCAGGACCCACTGAGATGTGGGTCCAGAATCTGGCCATCCTTGGCCACGTTTGCTGGTCGCCGATTGGTCAGACTCCAAGGGGGTGACGAAATGTGGCCGGCCAATCACAGGAGAGGGGCGTGTGCTATTTTTGTTGTGCCAGAACAAATGAGTTGTCCACGCATCGCATGCAACTAGAAAAATCGTTGGTCTGCATAAAGCCCCCCAAAAAATAAAGGCTTACAGGCCCATGTTTCGATCTGAACAAGACCCGCCTTAACGGGACACTGATTAGACCACCCGAATTTGGGCGACTATCTAATTTGTCTGCCTGGTTGGTCCATACCTACGGGATCGTCTAGTCATGTGCGATGTGTGAACAATTATTTCGTTCTGCCTTCCCAGGCTATATTTCTGTATGGCTAAAACCTTTGTCTACCGGTCTAGAGGCAGACTACTCCCTCTTAATTGGCTCCCACACCCCCTCCGTCCACACAGAAAGGTGCTGGCTACCACCTGGATCTCCTCATCGTGGCCATCATGATGGGGGTGTGCTCCTTGATGGGCTTGCCCTGGTTCGTAGGAGCGACCGTGCTGTCCATGTCTCACGTCAACAGCCTGAAGCTGGAGTCCAGCTGCTCAGCGCCCGGGGAGCAACCGAAGTTCCTGGGCATCCGAGAGCAGCGCGTTACCGGAATGTTCATCTTCACCCTTATGGGGCTGTCCGTATTCATGACGCCTGTGCTGAAGGTAGGCTAGGCTTCCACCGTCTTTGCTTTGTAACAACTTCATCATCATCACTCTCGTAGTCTGGCTGTTTGTTGGGGTGCTACTGAACTGAAGACTTCGCAACCATCTCTCTCTGTCCTCTCTGCCTCTCACTTAGCCTGCAACTTGTCCACTCTTGGATGTTATCTTTCTATCGCTTTCTCTGTCTTCCTTCTCTTCCTTCCACCTGGCGCTGCGCCTTGAAGGATTGTTTTTGAGAGTCCTTGGGATCTTGTGACATGTCTGTATCATTTTAGTTTTAGTTTTTTAACTGGTTAGTAGATCTATATATATATATATATATATATATATATATATATATATATGGTCAAATGGCTTGTTTTATTCTGGCTTTCACTTTTTCGTTGGTGATGTGTTGTGTTGATGTGCCTGCGGAAACATCTGATCTTTGTGGCCTGAATTCTTCAATCCAGTTTTGCCGTTAAGGTGCATGTCTCGCAAACTTAGAGAAAGATTGACGTCACGAGGAGAGATGATGAGCAGTAGTGCATTACATTTACTCAGTTACAATTTTTTGGGTACTTTTTTACTTTTGGAGTACATTTTTCACAGGTTACTTTCTACTTTTACTCAAGTAAATTTGAGGTGAAAAAACTACTTTTTACTGAGCTTTCAGTAAAAAGTAGTTGTTACATAAACTCTGCCTTTAGCGACGCCCGTTGGGAGCTGTTGGCACATATGTTGATGTCATATCTCTCTCTCGGGCGCTTTCTCTCTCGCTCGCTCTCTCTCTCTCTCTTGGTGTCTCTCGCTCTCTCCCACTCAGTCTCTGTCTCTCTCTCGGGCAATCATTTTTTTTTTTCATTCATTTTTTCCATTCATCTTTTTTCGTTCATTTTTTACTCAGAAAGTTACTCAGTACTTTCGCTACTTTTAACTTAACTTTTTTGTGGAATACTTTTTTACTTTTACTTGAGTAACTATTTGGATGACTACTTCTTACTTCTACTTGAGTAATATTTTGCTGAGGTAACAATACTTTTACTTCTTTTCTATGACCCATATCTGGTCACGAGTGAGAATCAGTCTCTGCTTACAGTAACACAGATGTCTGACAAGTCCGAAGTCTAGCAGAAAGACTATTTCATCGGACGTGGGCTGTCCTCTTGTTCAACCTTATAAAGCATAAGGACATATTCATGGACCATGATCTCGAATCTCTAACCGTTTGCAAATGGTTCCCCCGAGTGTCTGATGCAAAACTCATTCAACCATGAATAACGTGTGTTTTCATATCTCCCCAGCGCATCCCCATGCCAGTGCTCTATGGTGTGTTTCTGTACATGGGTGTCTCATCACTGAAAGGAATACAGGCAAGCTGTTGCACATCATATCAATATAATATATTTATATAAAATATATCATCATTGATGAATGATTACATAGTGTATGACAGCTATTCCCAACCAGGGGACCCCTGGGGGTCCGCGAGCCCCCGCCAGGGGGTCTGCGGGTGGTCTCGGACCTCCAAACGTCTGATAGACTTTCCCGCATCCAATAAACTTCAACGCATCCGATAGATAAACCGTCACACAACCGATAAAACTTTCCCGCGTCCGACCGAGCCGTCTTTGAAGCAAGGCGTGTGCTGCCAGGCACTATTTTCTTTTACGCTGAGCCGGCGCAGGGCGCACTCCCTCAGTGAACTTTCACCCCCGCCACGTCACTGAATTCATGCAGGCAGGCTCGATCAAAAACAAACATGGCATCAGGCAGTGACGACCCGACGTCTTTCGCCAATACCCCAGTCTTTAGGGTGGGCGTCGAGGGCGGGCGCCAACCCGTCGCCGCCGCCGACATCAGCAGTTTGTGCGCGGAGCCGACGCTGCGGAGCCGGTGTCCCACTCGGGGGATGCCAAACTGCTGACCCTGATGGCGTTTCATTGTTAATTGTCATTAATATATAAACACATTTGTTCGCCAATTTAAAGATATAGTATGCAGTTTTTCCACAGTATTCCAAATGCTGCTATTATGTTATTTTGTGTTTCAATTATATATTATTATTATTATTAATATATTATTATTATAATTATAATAATTTCATCTATCTATATCTATCTATCTATATATATACATACACATACACACAATTATTATTATTTTTAATCTTTTTTTGGGGGGCGCGGGGGGGTCCGCGCGTTGCTTTGGGCTGTGAAAATGTTGGAAACCCCTGGTGTAGTGCATCTTACACCTGCTGGTTATACCAGAACAACGCTATCCAGGATTCATTGTGGAAACGCTACAATACATTATCCCACGTTTCTGTAGCAATATGCGGCCCACATCTTTGGACGTCACTGGATACTGGAACTTGAAGAAATGTTCATTAAACAAACAATTGTTACCTGCGCCGAGCAGTTTATATTTTTGGTAGCGTTGGTTTGTCTGTCCCCAAGATAAAGTTGTGAGTTGTTGGAAATGACGCAAACGGAAGAATCTATTAGTGTAGACTAAGGGCGTATTCAAACCAACGTGTTTATCTGACTCGTTTTAACCGAGATGGAACTCATTTCCGAGTTGTCCCGGTTAGTATGAATGCGCCAAGCGGGTCCGAGTCCGCGCTAAATCATCCGAGACGAGCCCTGCTTATCGAGGTGGTCTGAACCCAGGATTGAACGCTGAATGCATACCTTATTGGATGTAACGGCAGCCCACGCCGTATGTGAAGTGTGAACATAATATTAAGGCAACAATCAAGTCTGTGTGTGTTTGTGTGTGTGTGAGAGCATATGCACTCCCATGCTGTGAGCGCGCCAACCCCTCTCCACCTCCCTCTCCCTCCCATTATTCAATTATTATTATCATAACCAATATTTCATTATGGTACTTTCTCTTCCTCTTCTTTTCGATATTTTAACTGCGGTCCGGAGCGAACTCGGGGCACACACGCGAGCGCACACACACGCATGCACACACACACACACGAATATGTTCCGCCGAAAGGATGATCTGGTTATGTCCTTCTCCCGCTTCGTGAGTGGCTAATATTCATCCAATCAGCAAACGACTGCAGAAAGCACGTGTAGTTGTTGACAAATTTATCTCGGGTCGTAAACGCCGGTTTGAATACTACTGCAACCAATCAACCTGCGCCACCAGCGGGAAACAACCCGCGCTACATTCAGGAACCAACCCGCGACAAATTCAAAATGCGGTTTGAATACACCCTAAGAATCTGTAGTGTAGTCTATAAGACCGATAGATCGCTAGCGCTTGTCACGGTCACGTGACTTCCGGGTCGAAAAGTGTAGTTGGCTTGTGCTGAGCAAGTTCGCAGATGGCGTCAATGGCAATCGCGCTACTGTAGGAGCACTTGCATTGGTAATGGGTTGCCACACATACTAGTAGCACTAAAAGTACTATTTTTTTGTAACACAAGGGGGATTTTGACTGTATTTCATCAATATTTATACAAAATGGTGAACGAAGAAAGGGGGGCGATGTGTAACTGGTCACAGACCGACATCTAGTGTTTGGATTTTGAACTGGTGTGTGTTTTGTGTCCTCCTACCTCGGTCCAATACCAGACTTTACATATATACATACATACATACATACATACAGGCACCGGAAGTGACCAACAGAAGCGCGGAACAAAATTACTTCCTCAAGTGTTTCGCACGTAAACGTAAATGTATCCCATGTGCTGAGTCAATGTGGTATTTCCAGTCCACTACCAGTACATCTAACATCAACTTGGCTGTTGGTCTGCAGCTGTTTGAACGAGTGACGCTGTTCGGCATGCCAGTCAAGCACCAGCCTGATCTGGTGTTCCTCCGCTATGTGCCGCTGAGGAGGGTCCATTTCTTCACCACGGTGCAAGTCACATGTCTGGGCTTGCTGTTGGCCATCAAGTACCAACCGTCGCCGGAGGTTAAGCTCAGCTTCCCCATCATGGTGTGTGTGTTTATGAGAGAGCTCGTTATCTCCTTTTCATTAGCCTGACAAGCCAGAACCAACAAATTGTCCACGCATTGCACGCAAATAGACGATACTGTGGGTCTGGACTAGCCCGGCAGACACATTAGACAAGCCCAAACTTGGCCACCGCACGCCTCCCGATCCAGGAGTTTAAGGATTCTTCACAAAAACACTCAAAAAGTCCCTATGTTCCGAAATCCCTATTTTCAGAAAAGTTATGAGTCTTGGGGGTTAACCCCTAAGCCTAACCTGTACCCTAACCCTTAAACGACCCATTCTGAAAATAGGGATTTTGGAACATAGGCTGCCCGCCATGGACTGAGGTTCGCAATCTCTGATTGCTCTTTGTTATTATTTCATTTTTAATGACATGCTTAGAGTGAAGGGCGGGGGAAGCAGCCCTGCAGCATACCGGAACTGAGAAGTGATTTCACGACAGCTGCATGCGCTGTGAGACTAAGCCACAGGCACATGTAGTGTATAGGGCTGGATGAAGTGGCCGACTGTGCCCCCTCTCCTAGTGCTGACAGGGCTGAAATGGATATCTGAATTGGAAGTAAGAGACAGGTCTTAGTGTCTAAGATGAGAAGCAAGCTGTGAAAGCAGCTTGCTTTGAAATTCTTCCTAAAACCGGCGATATTGACCTGCATAGACAAGTGTAATTTGTCGTTAAACAACAAAAAGAAGAAGACTAACAAGGAGGAGGAAATCAAACAAAGGGTTTTGGTTATTTATTTTCAAAAACTCAAAGTCTAGGGGGACTGGAACAGCAGGCCGACAGGCTCCAGGACGGGTCTCAGATAGGAGAGCTGGAGGAGACCTCTACACTCCTGCTGCCTCTGCTTTATTTGGCTCCTCCCCCACAGGGCCCAGGTGCTGCTAGTTAACTTAATCACAGGTGCAACTGCACAGAGGGCAACACACAGCACAGGAGAATGCCAAGACACATACTAACCAAAACACTGGGTGTGTAACGTACACAAATATATCAAATAAGCAATTTCATGCATACTAATCATCAAACTTAATTATATCATAACATAGTACATACATAATGGCTGTGCCCAAAATTGCTCCCTATCCCCCATATAGTGCACTATATGGGGCGCACGCCATTATGTAGGGGTGTCCGAATTCTCCATGTACCCTATATAGTGCACTGAAAGTATCCCACAATGCACCGCAAAAAGTAGTGAGCATTGGATGTACCCTAGATGGAGCAATATAATAATGGACTGCGAGACGTTTTAAAAATGAACTAAAAATGGTGTGGCGGGAGTAAATTGCGACCGACCACGGTAAATAGTTATAAATGTAAGTACTTCTGACTTTTTGTGATGATTGTTGAATTTTAGAATTATATCTTTTATAATTATATTTTATAATAATTTTCAACAGCGCCAACTCTCGTGTCCAAAATCTCAGCCGTTGCTGTTGAGTACACTATATGGGGGATAGGGAGTAGGGGATAGGGAACGATTTCGGACACAGCCATTGTGATATAGTATTGTAGCACACATTATGATAATGGATTGTAGGGGATACATATGCCGATATTGTATTGTGTGACAAACACATTGTATTGTTTGAGTATCGCAATGTTGTAAATTAAAAGCTGTCGTTTCTCTCTCCGGGGCAGGTGGCAGCTCTCGTGGGGGTGCGGAAGCTTCTAGAATATTGGAAGTTCTTTACGACCAGAGAGCTGACCTACCTGGATGACCTGATCCCAGAGAGCAGGAAGAAACGGGAGGATGACAGGAGTAAACGAGAGCAGGCCAGAATGGTAACAAGTTAGGCTGGCAAGCCAGAACAAATGCCTTGTTGACGCATCGCAAGTGACTAGAACACTCATTGGGTCTGGATTAAGCAGGCTTGAAAAAAAGTGTCAATCAAATGAAGTTATCAAATCACAGCGCAGTAGGCGTGACAAGTGGCGTGGAGGCCCACAGCTTGATTCGAAGCAAGCCCGCCTCAACGGGACGCTGATTGGACCGCCCGAACTTGGGTGACTATCTAATGTGTCTGCCTGGTTGGTCCAGACCCACCAGACCATCAAGTTGCATGCAATGTGTGGACGATTTCGGTTTTGGCTTGCTAAGCTAATAGCAAGTTTAGCCTCAGCTGCTAAAGTAGTCGATCAATGTCATTACCTGCGCCGCCGAAGCAGGTTGTTTTTGGTCGCATTGGTTTGTCTGTCTGTCACTAGGAAAACTGAAAAAGTTGTGCACGGATCTAGATGAAATTTTGTAGAGTTGTTGACCAATGGAAGATGTGATTACATTTTGGTGCATTTCTGTAGCCTATAAGTAACATAAACATACTTATTCACCAACTGACCAAAAATCTGGGTTGCGGTTGCCGCTGTGAAATGTAGTTGTTTGCCGGTGGCGTCAATCGCAATCGTGCTAATCTACGAGCACTTTTAATAATGGGTTGCCACATATACTACCAGCACTAAAAGTACTATTTTTTTTACCACTACGGTGCTGGTTTCCAATCTCCGAGTGCTTCTAGTTCTTCATCTTCTCTTGTGAAATATGTTTAAAGGGCTTTTTTATTATTATTTGACCATATTTTGAGGTTGTAAGTGTCGTATTTACTAGGGATGACCCGATCCAATCTGCTGAACGGTTCTGATCGTTTTTTTCCCCATTCATAGCTAATTGTTTTTACCCCTATTCATTTTTTCTTTCCATTTTTATTCTTTCTATCCTCTTTCTATCGTTTTAACTGCAGCCCTCTGAGATTCCTGTGATGTAAAGGGCACTACAAATGAAATGCATTATTATTATTATTTTATTATTATTATTATTATTATTAAAGTCATTTGTTGGAGCAGTGATGGCAGCTTGAACCGTTTTTTCTCCCAGCTCCAGGAGGCCGAATTCCGGCTACAGTCTGATGACGATGCTGCCAACCTCCTCTCAGGACCAGTCAAAGCCATGCCAGAAAGGTACGTCTGGGGCAAAACCAGGGCCCTAGCTTATAGTACCGTATTTTCTGCACTTTAAGGTACACTGGATTATAAAGTGCACCCCCAACGAGCAGTCTTTGGAAGGAAAAAAAACATATAGAAGGCGCACCGGACTATAGACTACTTCGGGGGCTACTTCCGGTTAAATTCGTGAGTGGAACCGGAAACGGAAAAATATGTATTCAGATGTTCCAGAACAGAAAATGATCAGTGGGAAATCCACAAAACCAGTTAAACACGTTTTTTTTTTGTTCTCTTGTTAAATCTTGCATCCCTTCCCAGCAGAGGTGGGCAGTAACACATTACATTTACTCAGTTAATTTTTTTTGTGTACTTTTTAACTTTTGGAGTACATTTTTCACAAGTTACTTTCTACTTTTACCTGAGTACATTTGAGGTGAAAAAATACTTTTTACTGCGATGTCAGCAATTCACTACTCGTTACATTAACTTGGTCTTTAGCAACACTCAGGCGCTCTCTCTCTCTAAGGCGCTCTCGCTCTCTCTTTCAGGCGCTCTCTCCCTCTCGGGCGCTCTCTCTCTCGTTCTCTCTCTCTCCCTCCCGGGCACTCTCTCTGTGGCACTCTCTCGTTTTACATTTTGAATATGTCTTTTTTTTTTCACTGAAAGTTACTCAGTAACTTTTTTGTGGAGTACTTTTTTTACTTTTACTTGAGTAATATTTCGCTGAGGTAACAATACTTTTACTTAAGTCATTTTTATGGCTACTCTGCCCATATCTGCTTCCCAGCCAGGAGAATGTGGCGTGTGTTACGGTGGACATCGCTCCAAACAGGTTACGAGCCAACGGTGAAATCTCAGCCAGCGAAGGTCTGTCCACTCCCGTGCCTACAACCACCACCGCTACACTGCCAGACTCAACTCGCTCTTAATTTCAGCATTTCTACGATGTTTATTGTTCTCCTTCTTGATGTGTTTCAAGTGACGCTAGGCACTTCACCAGACGTTGGGAGTTCCATTGTCAGTGTTGTTCCCGAATGTGTTCAAAGAACGATAGTTCATGAACTTCTTCATAATTTAGGTGAATGTGAACGAGATGTTCAATTATGCTTATGCTGGATGCACGTATAACTGTGAATGCGCTCTTTTTGAGGTTTTTGAACGGAGCTGTATTTTCATTGCAGCACATTCCAAACTGTACTGTTTCTATCCACCTCAGAATCTAACCGAGCCCCAAATCTAACACAACGTTAAAACATTTAGATAGTGTCTTTTGTTCTGCTTGTACACTGTCAATAATGTGGACATATTACAGCTGACGACAATGTTAATAAAAATAACTGTCACGATCACTCCACGCTCCCGATCTGCCCCCCTCCCAACTCTACCAGCTGTTCCCGATCCCCCACCCTATGTAAGCCCTTCCCGTTCCCCGTCGGATCGTCCGCTAACGCTTCCTACCCAAACCTCAGTCCGCACCCGACTCCACTCCTGCCTGCTTCCATTACTTACCTGCCCATCCGTTCCCCTGTTCCTCCATCGTCCTCCGGTCCCTCTGCCCGTCTGTTCCTCGCCCTGCCCCACCCCCTTGGACTCTCATCATAACTCATCATCCTCCTCCTCGGTGCATTTTCCAGCGATAGGTAAACCCATATCCCTCTCCCCTGTACTCTGGCTGTACTTCCCGAACTCTGCCCTCCAGGGTTAGCCCCGCCCCCTTACCTGCCTGTTGACTTTCCCAATCCCCCCGTACCATTTCCTCTCGTACCTTGCCTGGCTGTTTAATAAAGAAACTTTTATTTGGTATTTAATAAATAATTTTCCTGTGTACTGCAGCTATTGAGTCCTGTAATTATTCTGGTTTCTGACACTAACAAAGAACTAAAAAGTTCATTTTGAAGACCCACCTGTGAACAAGTTCATGTTGAAAGTAAACTTGCCCAACACTGTCCGTTGTTGGCTTATCTGTGAAGATAAAGAGACTGTCGCATCATATTTACAGAGATGCTAATCACCAACATCACTTCATGAACTATATCCTGAGCATCACTGCCATCCAGGAACAAGAATCTATTCATGTACTAAATAAAAAGTAGCAACCCTACTTTTGTCTGTCGCTTTGGTTGGCCTTTATATCAAGGTGTTATGGATATGTGACTTGTAGAGTCATACCTCCATTGTCCTGATTGGCTACAAGCTGTGACATCTCTTCAACCTAGTTTCCGACTAATCCTCTCCAATAAAGATGGAAAAATGGCGCTGACGCCGGAAAAAATAACTTAAAAAAAAAAAAAAAAAATCAGAGTTCATTCAAAAAGATTTATGTAATACAATACATCAATGCCATTTAATGGAGAAAAACAACAACATGATTACATTGGATTTAGCAGGAGTGCTATTATTCATCTACAGTCCTTAATGACAGATGGGGTAGGGGATTACAATTATTTTCATTTTAAAAAGCTTGAAACAAGTTAAGAAAAGAAACCTAGGGTACTGGTTCTGTGGCGCAGTCGGTTAGGCTGCTCATCCAGCACATACACAATCTTGTGCCCGTGGCTTCAGTTGACAGCACACATAAGCCACTTCTTATGTGTGTTGGGGGGGGGGGGAGACAAAGGTGGTGGCACACCACTGGTGGCAAGTGATACCTTCTACCTTTGTTCTATTGATGACTGCCAGACTGGGGGAAGGGCACACGCCCACCCGTCCCGTGATTGGCTGGCCACGTTACGTCACCCCCTCGGAGTGTGACCAATCGGCGAGCAGTAAACGTGGCCAAGGACGGCCAGATTCTGGACCCACATCCCAGCGGGCCCTGAACCCTGGCCTGGCCGATTTGACCTTGTGGAGAAGCGATTTTCGGGGTGGATGTGCATGTGAACTGGCCGTAAGTAAGCCAGCGGAAAAGGTCCTATAGTGTTGTGAATTCACTCCCTCTCACTGACATGTCCAGCAGGTCTGCCTCCCCCACTCTCTCGTCCCAACAATGTAATTATCAGCAGGAACAATCTAAAAATCTTTCCAAAGAACTGCTGCAGCTCTCCAAAATGAAGGAAGAATCAATCATTCTATCCTCCTTTTGACCACCTGCTTATGGTCCTTGAAATCACAATGATGAACTATGTGATTATAAGGACTTTACGGACTCCGAACATGGTCAGCACGGTGGCGCAGTGGTTAGCATTGCTGCCTCACAGCTAGAAGGTCCTGGGTTCGAATCCCAACCCGGACAGGTCCTTTCTGTGTGGAGTTTACATGTTCTCCCCGTGTCTGCGTGGGTTTCCTCCAGGCACTCCTGGGTTGGCCCCTGGGCGCTGCACTGCGGCTGCCCGCCGCTCCTCAGGGATGGGTTAAATGCGGAGGAATGTATATATGTACAAGTATATATGTGTGACTAAATAAAGTATATTATCTCTTACCTTATCTTATTAAAACAAAAACAAATAGGAATTGTCCTTTAAGCTCCACCTGGCACTTGCATCATCACAGTTGCATGATTTGCTCTGGAGGAGGTCAGTCTTATCATGGCGGGAAGTCGTAGCTTGGAAACTGCGCTTGCCGAGCGGCAGCTCACGTCACTTCCAGTCCACACCCAGAAGACTGCAACTCATCTCCCACAGTCTCTGGGCCACCACGTCATCCTCTGCCTGCCGGGACGGCCGCTTGGAGGCACAGTCACTGGTGAGATGCACGCAATAATGCACAGTGCGCACCCACACACATGTACACATCCATACACACATACATCCACACACACACACACAACACAGACACATACACATATGTGAAAACATTGTAACTTGTAAATGTGCGTACAGCAGGCTGGCTCTGTGGTGTAGTCGCTTAGACCTCTACATCCAGCCCTATACACTCTTGTGCCTGTGGCTTAGTCTCACAGCGCACATAGCTATCGTTAGATTGATTCTCGTCTCAGGCATCATAAATATGCTGCAGGTCTGCTTCTCCGCTCTTTCGCCCCTGCCACCCCACACCCTCTCCCACAAGCCTGTCAATAAAATTACCAAAAAATGACGCTACGCGTAGCGGTTAAAGGTGCTGCGCCGAGGCAGCCCCATTCATAGTCCTGTTGCTGTGGCTGAAGACCACAGCACATGCAGCGCCATGAGATCGCTTCCCTTCATGGGTATATACTGCACGTCCGCTAGTCCCCGCTACCCGCTGTCATGATGCAGAGCCCTGAACTGCAGGAAACCATTGACTCAATCATATTTGAGTGGAATTCTTTTCATAGAATTTTAGAAGAACGTTTAATTAGGTAAATAAATAACATGAACACGCTGAAAAACGTTAATTATTAAAAATATGAATTTTATATATATATTTTATTGTTGTTGAACTAGGGAGATTTTCATATAAATAGTTCAAAACTTTAAAATCTACAGAGGATATTATAAAACTCACATGGGGAATTCACATGGGGCACATGTCTTTTTTTATGTCTCATGTTTAATTCTAAAACATCAGTACAAAGCCCAAGAATTTTTCTCCGAAGTTTTTGGGTGATAGCTAGTTTGAAAAAAGGGTATAGCAATCATTTTGTTTCGTAGGTTTTATCCATGGTTATTTGACACATGGTAAATCACCTAAAAGAGAGCCTGTCCCGGGCATGGTCATCAGGGGGGTTCATGAGTAATTAGTGACTACTTTTAAAAATTAACCCCCACGGTTCCTCGGCCTGCGTACCTAAAGTATCCTCCATTCTGCCGTTCCAGGCCCGGCTCTAGCGCGCAGTACAGGGTGGTTTGAGCCCCCTCCTCCGTGGTCTTGGTGAACCAGGACAGCAGATGGACCGCTGCCTGCACACAGCGGTGCTGGTGGCGCCACAGGTCCGAACGCACCACCCCAGGGTGCAGAGAAAACACACTCACTCCGGTGCCTACACACACACACACACACACACACACACACACAGATCCTTCATTTAGTTAGCAATCACGGTTCCAGTGAGTTCTAGGAATTCTGCGTAATTCAGTCCAGTCATGTCCACTGGGATAGTACATACATACAAACATACAACATACAACATACATACATACTATACGTAGTATATACCAGCTATTCCCAACCAGGGGTCCGCGAGTCCCCACCAGGGGGTCCGTGGGTGGTCTCGGACCTCCAAACGTCCGATAGACCTTCCCGCATCCAATAAACTTCAACGCATCCGATAGATAAACCGTCACACGTCCGATAAAACTTTCCCGCGTCCGACCGAGCCGTCTTTGAAGCAAAGCGTCTGCTGCCAGGCAAGATTTTCTTTTACGCGCAGCCGGCGCACGGCACACTCCCTCAGTGGGCTTTCACGCCTGCTGCGTCTCTGAATTCACGCAGGCAGGCTCAGTCAAAAACAAACATGGCGTCGGGCAGTGACGATCCGACGTCTTTCTCCCAGCCTTTAGTCTTTAGGGTGGGCATCGAAGGCGGGTGCCAACCCGTCGCCACCGCGGACCCCACCCGACAAGTCCGTGAGTGACATTGGCGCACGGAGGGCCCCTGGACCAAGGACATCAGCAGTTTGTGCGCGGAGCCGACGCTGTGGGGCCGGCGTCTCGCTCGGGGGACGAGCCGAGCGGCGCTCCGCACACAAACTGCTGATATTTTATACCTTTATAGTTAGTTTTTCAATAAAAGCGTTGACCCTGATGGCGTTTCATTGTTAATTTCATTAATAGATAAACACATTTGTTCACCAATTTAAAGATATAGTATTTTCCACAGTATTCCAAAAGCTGCTATTATGTTATTTTGTGGTTCAATTAATTCCCAGCCCCGCGCGTTGCTTTGGGCTGGGAAAAGGGGTCCTTGGGATGAAAAACCCCTGGTATATACTATATTGATCTTAATTAAAATACACAGTTAGATTGCATTCAATGTTTTACAAATCTTTTGGCTCTGTCATGTTCTGGATAGAAAGACTTTATATCCGCAAATACATTTGTGACAAGGACAATAAATATTCTATCTATTCTATTTTCCTATTAACTCATTCAATACCATCCCTTTCAAGGCATGTCCCAGAGTGTATGGCGCCCTCTAGCAGTCAGATAGAGGTACTGCACCCAATCTATTTTTAAATTTTTTTTCTTCTATTTTTTGGCAATTAAACCCAAAGACGTAACAACACGTCTTTGGCACTCAGTGGTACTATTTAAAAAAACAAAAACAAAAAAAACGCTATTTGAAATAAAAACACAACCTCTGGCACTGAATGAGTTAAGCTGTGTAATGGCTGCCGATACAAAGCTGGACCTTTTCATTTTTGTCATCGGTACAATGTGGGCGTGCTGCCGCAGTGCCGCCCACGGAAGGATGGCTCGTAACAGGTAGTTGCTATTCATGCTAGCGCTGCGGCTCACCTTGTAAACGCTTGGCCAGCGAGCGTGCAAACAGGACGTTGGCCAGCTTGCTCTGTCCGTAGGCCTTGACGGGGTCATAACTTTTGTCGCTGTTGATGTCTTCCAGGTGCAGACGGGTCCAGGTGTGGGCGACAGAGGCCACGACCACCACGCGGGCCGGCGCGGAGCGCTTCATCAGCTCCAGCAGAAGATACGTCAACAGGAAATGACCTGGTGAATGTGACAAAGGAAATGGTCAGAGTTGGGCTTCAAGATTCATTCAAAATGTATTCACTTGATCAGGGACAATGCGCAAGCCAGTCGCGACTAGACAGTCCAGTGCGTCTGGACCAATCAGAGAAATTAGATAGTCGCCCAAATTCAGGCGGTCCATTCAGGGCCCCGTTAAGACGGGCCTTCTTCGAATCAAGCCACTTGTCACGCCTACTGCGCTGTGATTTCTTTATTTGAGTGACACTTTTTCCAAGCCTGCTTAATCGAGACCAAATGATCATTCTAGACGCGTGCGATGCGTGGATGAGGCATTTGTTCTGGCCAAATATTCTTCACAAATTATATCTGAGCACAACAACTTATAACATAAAGAAGAGGATCTCTACTTTCTAAAAATGTATTACAATTTTCTACGTTCTAAAAATATGTCTTTCAACAATTCCATTGTTTTTGGAACATCAGACTATATTCCGAGGATGTAATTATGCTCTTTACTCATCCTGACAAGTTTGGTGATGTTTGAAAAACAACATTGTTTAAAGGGCAAGCAGGTCATAAAATTGGGCTTAAAATCTGGTATTTACCAGAAATGTTCAGAAATCCCTATTTTCTGAAATCCCTATGTTCAGAAAAGTTACGGGACGATTAGTCACAGTAGGGTTAGGGGTTAACTCCCACCCTAACCCCTAAACAGCCCGTAACTGGACATAGGGATTTCGGAAGATATGGAATTCAAAACATTCGGCGTTCACCTAAAATCTACTTGTTCATCATTCTTTGAGGAGGCTTTAAAAGCAGCGATAAGGTCAGCGATGGAACACGGCTAACCAACCCCATGGGGATGGATGTATCTCTCTCATATGGACCTGTGTTCCTCCTCCTGTGTTGACAGAGCATGTGGGCAACACCTCAGCAACTCTGTGGACTGTGGATCACTTCTCCACCACTGTCCAGGAACAAGACTCTCAATATTTTCTATAATAAAAAGCAACCCACCTCTCATGTTTGTCTGTTAATAATACTCTGAGGCGATTCATAACGCTGGCAATACAAATACACCAAGTGAGAGAAAACAAAAGAGTGAAAGAGAACAAGAGAGTCTGAGAGAAAGCTAGGTAGGGAGAGTAACGGTGTGTTTCCACTGGAATACGTTGGTGCTTGTCTTGAGCGGTGAAAGTTCAAAAAATACCACGCAAGTGGATGGGAAGAGGCATTGACTTGTGTCCAGCGACCAATTCCCGCACGATTCAGTGTCCAAGCCAAGTCATTTGTGTCATTTGACGCAGACATGTGCGGGCATCAGACGCAGAAACGAGCGAGCCGTTGGACACGGGAGATGAAAAATCTTGAGTGTCACAGCACTTTGGGAGAAGCGGTGCGAGTTGTCCATCGAGCCTTCATCTATCCCCGTCTGGCTGGCTGTCCTCGCCTAAAACCTGTCCATTCAATCGTAATAAAAACCAGCTATGTTTGCTCGCTGTGCTAAGCGGACTGCCGCCGGGAGAGACCGCACTCATCCAGTGGGTTGGGGGCAGGCGGCCGTGTGTGGTCAGAGCTCGCAGCCCGCGGGAACTGGGCGAGTGCTCCGCAGCTTCCCCACCAATACCCATTGCGCTCCCAGCGGGGAACCATACGGCGACCGGCCCTGTGAATGCCCCACACGGCACCCTCTCTTCGCCTCTCTGTTTGTAAAGAATTCATAATGTGTCGTCAATATTTAATTTTTTCAGTTCCGCGAGTCTCTGTCGAGTACCTTCTTAGATGGCTGAAGTTAGATCGGATACCCTTCCTAGACGTGCCGCTTGACAAGTAGGAACTCGAATTGAAACAGCGCCTGGCACAAGCGAATATTTTTGGGACTTTTGCCGCCCGTGACAAGCGTCAACGAATTTTGGTGGAAACACACCGTAAGAAGTGATTATGGTCTCACCCAGATGGTTGACTCCTAGCTGCATCTCAAAGCCGTCTACAGTCTTTGAGTATGGACACATCATGATTCCAGCGTTGTTGATCAGTAGGTTCAACTGCTTCTCATCTGTAAGAGGCACCACAATACTTGTAACCCGTTTCTCATCTGTAAATACACAAGCACACAAGCTTTTTCTCATTGTAATTAGAACACGAAACGCTAGTATGCATCCAAACCATAATATCCGACTTGCCTCTGCCAACCATGACGTCTGAAACATTTGGGCGCCCCACATCAGCTATTTTGCCAGAAAATTGCTAATAAGCATAGATACTTGCTGCTCTTCCTTGGATTGGATTCTGTTCAAAATGAATTTCAACCAACGGAGTGCAAATTGTAAGTGGTAGTATCTTATGGACCTACCTCGATTGATGACCTCGGCAAAGGTTCTGATGGACTTGATTTCAGAAAGGTCCAGCTTACGGACCACAATGTCGTAATTTCCTGTGTCTTCGACGATGTCTGCCCGGGCCTCTTCAGCCCGCTCCAGGTCTCTGCATGCCATGATGACCCGAGCTCCTGGACCAAACCATAGATAGGAAAGCCCCCGTGGTCAGTTGGGTTGTTTGTTGTTCAAATGTATTATGATGATATCAAGTGATGTTAGGAAACATCGTGATGTTAGCATAGTGAAAATACTGCATGCTAGCTATCTGACCTGGCACCAAACTGACTATCAACATACAATTGCTAGATAGAGGACAACCAGATTCCTTGAGTATCTTCTAAGGCAATGGACACTAAAAAGTGTCCATTGCATATCTTGCTAAGAACAACTCTGGATTTAATCATTACCTAGCTGTTCCTCTCACACACTACCATGTGAATTATTGAGAAGCAAACAAACATTGTAGTCACTTAAATCGGACCATCATAATCACAATTCATAAGGTCCTTAGCGTTTTCAATGAACCAGAAGTTAGTCAAACAATAGAGTCTCTATTTTAGACTAAGGCAAATTGCTAAACTTCTGGTTGAGAAGGGTCAGTGCAACACACTGCCAACACACACAAATGACCACTTGGTTATCTTTCACTATATCCATCACTTTTCTCTCTTGTCTCTCTGTCACACATGTGCATGCAAATGATTTAGCAATTGGTTCTTGCTGTGCTATTTCTGTTTGCTTCTTTTCGTCTTGCTCGCTCTGTCCTCGCGCACACACGTTATTGCTCTGACAAGTAAAGGCCCATTTACACCCTCCATAAATAAACGGAAATGGACGCTTCCAACCAGTTCCTTAGGTAGTTTCATCCGTCATTTTGTCCGTAGGTTAGTCGCTTAGCAGGCGGTTACAGGTGCAAGAAACACTTGGAGAGAGTAGGGAACCACAAACGTTTTGCATGCTCTATCAAACGCTTTGACAGAGCAGAGCTTTGACTGTCGCGACTCAGCACCGCCCTCTAGGGGATTTCTTAGGTACATCCGTATACGGACGGAGGTATAAACACAAACTCGGGGAGCAACAGCTGGAACGGACAGGCACATTTCATCTGTCTCTGTAGGGTATAAAGGGGGCTTAACTCAGTGTCTGCCTCCCTGTATGTATGTCTCTCTCTCGCAGACGTAGACAGTCACACAAACTTTATCAGCGCACTCTCTCTCTCTGCTTATTTATCTCTTCATCTCATTAGGCTCTCGCTCTCTCTCAAACACACACACACACGCACAGCTCAATTATATATTTAAAGTACTAACGTCATTACTGCCAGGCCTTGCCCTGCCCTTCATTCATTCCTAATTGATCCAGGTGTATCCCCTCAGCTGATTAACTCTCTCCCCTAGCGATTGGCTGGACAGCTTCGGCACGCCATAACAATTATACCCACTCCTAAACCATGTACTGCAACTTCCCCTGCTCCACCACCAAGCTGGAAAAAGTGTTGTGTATGATGTGACATGTTATCTTGTCACGTCGCTCGGCTCTGTTCATGGGGGGTTAGCTATCTCACCCTGCGTGCTGGGGTGAGAATCCCCTAAACTACTGCTGCCTTCTCACCGTGCGTGCTAGGGTGAAAATTCTCTACACTGCTACTGCTCCCTGAATTAGTGCTTTTCCATGGTACTCATGGGCGTTCCTCCGAACAGAGCCATACCGCCAAGGTAATTATAATTTCAATAAAAGAGCTGCTGAATCTTCTTTTGTGTTTCTTGACTAAAATGGTTCTGACAGATATATG
>OMKY01117533.1:0-20000 GCA_900302395.1 Bregmaceros cantori | reverse complement strand
CAAATCAGTGAAATAGTGGTGCGGATAGAAGCCGGGGTGAAAGCAGGACTGTGTCAATAGAAAGGTAAGGGGAGGTGAATTAGTGGAGGATGGCACTAATGTTGAGCAACAGCGACACCTGCTGGACGAACTGGGTTAACGCACGTCGCATGGTCTGATCGCAAAAATAATGACAAAATGTATAGATTGAAAGGGCTACTTCTGTTTGTCTGTTTCACGCACACAGTCCAAAACTACTACCGGTAGACTCACAAAAAAATCGATTTGTAGCCACAAATAATGCATAATACGGTAGAGGACGGTGGAAAATAAGGGAACCAGCCTCTATCAAAAGCTCTTCATTTGTCGAGTGATAACACAGAAAGAGGACATTACATCGTCGTCTACCTTGGAGACAGATAGGAAGATGATGATGCCATCAATGTCACAATGACATTTCCTCACCCTGTGAGGCTAGCCTAAATATGGTGATTATTTGGTGTCAGCAGAATGTCGTAGAATGTCCACATGAGATTAAAATTTCTCCCAGAAATATTAACCTCTACACTCCTACGCCCCAACCGTTGATCACGTAAACAGGAATCTTGTCCACCGGCAGTGCCAAATGCATTGTGTCCATGTCCACGGGACCATGCAGCCCATTAAGCGGAGGCACGCAAGATGTGGAAGTCCTTGTAGAGCCTATCGCTAGACGATGAGTTGTGGGTATAGGGAGAGATGTCTGTGCTGCGGTGGGTTATGAGTGTCGGTTCGCTGGTGTTGACAGAGTGGCATATTGCCGCTCCTGGAGCGAGCAGCCTGTTCTGCCACACATAGGAGTGGGAATATGTACGACATGCATGCGTCCTTAGCTGCAAAGAATAGCCCGGCGAAGGGGTGGATAATGTGTAATTGGTCACAGTACAAGCTGTAGTGATCAGATTTTGAAACGGTGTGCGTTTTGTGTGATTAATGTAGCCACTTTGGTCTACTATGATGGCTTTACACAGGTAACTCAGACACTGGAAGTGCGTTTCCACTTTCCAGATGGTGGAACAAAAATGTCAGCCTCCTGTTTTGGTCTCGTGAAGTTGTCTGTAGGACTGTTGAACGTGATGTCGCGGCTTGGTGGCGGCAGACATTTTGGTGGTATCACGTACGGTTAAGAATAGGTATGGAAAGTCCACTTCACGTCCATTATATAGGGCCAAATGGACGTAGTTAGGCTGCCATCTGCTGGCAATTGTTAACATAGATACATAAATAATAGAAGACTTTTGAACAGACAAAGTTATGCAAATATCGCTCTCTGCCTGTTTGTCTGACCGCGATAATACAACCACAATGTCTGCCACTGCCAAGCGATGACGTCACCATGCAACAGCCCTATTGGCAGTTTGCAAATGTGTTCAAATAAACACATTTGAGCAAATGAACACACACGTTTTCTGAATGTTCAGAAGTGCTTATGTACTTGCACAGACTTGTACAACAGATTTTTGTCCTGGTCCTTTCCTAGCCACAACCAAGGATTCGCATATCACGCGCTTCACAGCGAGTATGCTACGCAAACGATAGGCTAGTCGTCCTATAGCACTGAAATCTGAAAGAATGACACTGTGGTTTTCAGCATCTTTATTCCTTCACTTAAAGACAAAAAATATTGAAATGTCAATATGTCCAAACATAATAAATAAATTAAAAAGTCCAAGCTTCGGCTTACAGACAAATACAGACAATATATAAGTGGGGAAAAAAAATAAAATCCAAATGGCAACAGCCGTGATCCAGCTGAATTTAACATGATTAAGGTTGGGTACCAACTACTGCACAGAATGACCCCACAAAGTTTAAAAAAAAAAAGTCATTCAAAATCCTTGTCCACGCATAAATATGCATCATTGTGTGTATAAAATGTATAAAATACCTAAAGACCTTCTTTGCGCTATATGGGGCGCACAGCATTTTGTAGGGTTGTCCAAATTCTACATGTACCTATAAGTACCTCACAATGAAAAGTAGCGAGCATTGATGTACTTTAGATAGGTCATTTTGAAAACATCTCAAAATGACCAATCTACAAAAACACGGGACGGCGGGTGTCAATAGCGACCCACCACGGCAAAAAGTTATAAATGTAAGTACTTCTGACGTTTTGTGACGATGCTTAAATTTTATGTTATAATTTTGACAGCGCCTACTTTAATGTCCGAAATCTTGGCTGTTGCCGTAGAGTGTCGGCTATAAGTGAGTGCACTATATAGGGAGTAAGGACTAGGGGATAGGGGATGATTTTGGACAAGGCCATATTGTCAGCAGGAAATTCACCGTTAGCTGATTCAACGCAACCGTTCCAAATGTTTATCGGTGCTTCTGTGTATTAAAGTTTGGTTGGTACCCAACCCTACCCAATATGTCTTAGACGAGTGACTGCAAAAAACGACTGTGTGCATACTTACAAAGTGTGTAATAAAAGTAGCTCCGGGGGTGCGGGAGCTAGTATAGAACCGCCAGAGGTCACGAAGCCTAGAAGGCGACTAGTTTGAGGTCGGAGGAGCTAGTATACTAACATACTATGTTAGTACGTTAGAGCTGCCAGAGCGCATGCCAGAGGTCCTGGAGCCCAGAAGACGAGTAGCTCCGGGATGGGGGCGCTAGTACACTAACATACTATGTTAGTATGTTAGACCTGCTCCCCTCCTTTATCCGCCTCAGATGAAACCCATCTTATGGGACATAAGACTGTGAATCAAGGAACGATTGAAAAAGTCCTGATTTGGGCCTTTCCGTTTCCTTCCATGTGCTCTCTTGGGTGCGTGACATCACATCAAAAAGGCCTTCAGAAGGCCCACAATAAGCGGGACTAAGAGGCTGTCATAAAATCTAGATGCTAGTCAGGCGAGATTGCAGCGTTAGTGTCGGCTTTGGTACAAATCTAAATGCACACACAGTCAAAGTATTTATGGTATCAACTCCACTTACAAAAAACCCCCCAAAAAGGTCCTATGTTGGGCACCTGAATTCCAAGGTTTTGTGCTGCACCCAAATTAACCCACTCCTTTGAAAGCAGAGGACTTGTGGCGATTAGGACCCCGACCAAAAAGGGACATCAGTCAGGCGTGTCTCAAATAGCACACTTGTACACTTTCTGCAGTATTCTTAGTGCCTGTCCAGAGTTGTTGGTTGAATTCCAGTGCACTGAAATGACCCGGATGATGCCCTAAAAAAAACGGTCTGAAACCCAGTGTCCAAGGAAGACTTGCTGCACTAGAGGCCGCCATGTTGCCTACATAGCGGAAATGGAATGCCGTTGACATCGCGGACGAGTGCACACACGCGTCACATCCGCGGAAATGTGGTAGTTCTGTTTCAAGTCCGTTCACTGGCGCCTTGCAAAGTTGGTAGGACATGTCTCAAGTGTTACAGCGCCATTTCCAGCGAGTGCAAAATGGGGGCATTTGATTTGAGACGTTACTTAACTGTGACACAGAGCACCAAAAAGCCAGTGCACATATGCAAATATAAGTGCGTCATAGGAGACACAGCATTTATTTAACAGCCGTTGTGTGGTCTGTGGACAATTTGATTCTAGTGCACACACTTGCTTCCCCCACCCCACCCCCTTGCAATGCAGTGTAGGGAGAGTTCTACCTTGCTGGGGTGGACGTCAATGTAGTAGACGATACAAAAAAGTGAAGACAAATAATATTTATCTTTGTTTATTCGTCACGGGGATGTCAATATTTGTTCAATGTATTGACAATTGTTCAATAACCTGTTGATTATTGAATAAATATTAGCTCAAATCTTTTACAATTGCTAGACGATAGGATATGTTGGAATGCAGGAATTTCAACTTTCATGACAAAAATAAATTATGCTTTAGACTTTAAAATGTAAAATGCACCCCAAACATCTTTACAAAATATTTAATGAAAACTGGACCCCTTATAATGTTAAGTGCCTTAGCAAACGGTTAGCAATCTGTTGCACGGGAGTGGGGCGATGTGTCACATTGTCAATTCGTCCGCAGCTAAGCAGTCGCTACGTCCGGCGAGGCAGAACCAATGCATTGTCCATGCATTGCACATTGCTAAGCGTCTAGCGATATGCGATGCGCCTGCAATGCGTTGGTTCTGGCTCACCAGGCTAACGCCTTTCATCACAAAGCCAGAGTTAAATTTGATGAATCAAAATGTGTTCACAGATCACACACACAAGCCCTTGTCAGATGGGTCACGACCTTTGGCCTTTTCCTGCGAGGCGTAAGAAGACTGGTTTGAGGTAATGTTGGCCTGCTTCCTGAAGAGTGCCCAGAAAGTCTTTTTGTAAGGGAAGTGCGATTAAGGAAAAGACCGGTGGCATGTCTCAAACAGCGCACTTGTGCACTATTTTTAGTGTGTCAGGAGCTTGGGCAATATAACAATAATATTGCATATAGTGATATTTTAAAATATTGTCAGTACACAATATCGGGTTCATCGTTGGTAGGTCTTTGAAAGCTTGTGTACAACAAGTACAATCGCAGTCCGGGTGTGATAATTTACTAGCCCACCACTACTGAATGATTTATATTTTATACATAAATATTAAACTAAACAAATGTGTGTTGTTAATAGTCTTGAAATATGTTTCATAGTAGAATACTACAGTGTTTAAAAGCACAAATGTATTTAAAAAGTCACAAATGTTCTTCTCAGGCAAATCATCGAGCACTGCTTCCATCAAATGGCCACCAAATATAGCTGGCTTCATATCCGATTTTTTTTTGGGGGGGGGGCGGTTAGACAATATTATCGGATATCATTATTTTTCAATGTACACTATGGTGATCCCAAAATGTGGATAAATGTGAGTATTGCCCTAACCTACTGTCTAGAGTTGTTAAATTAAGTTGAGTTAAATTACAGTGTGCTGAAAGTGCCCCGGTGCCCTACAAACGTCTGAGAACGCAGCGTGCGACCAATGGACACTTAAATGCACTAAACGGCTGCTGCGGAGCGCAAAGTGCCACAGCGCAATTTCTGGTAAGTGCAAGATGGAGATGTTTGATTTGAGACGACACTAAACTGATCTGGCACACTCAAAAAAAAAATAATAAATTAAAAAAATCAGTTTGATATAGTGCACTATAGTTCAGAACACGGACCCAAGTGAGCCATTTGAGACACCGCACAGGGAGGTTCAGTTGATCAGAAGGAGGGAGGATTTGAGAGGTGTGGGTTGTATTGAGGGTGTGACCTGCCTGAGGACCTAAGCGCTAATTATCAAACCACTAAACAAAAAAAACAAAAAAAAAGTAGAAAAAAGTTACAAACACAGCTCGCTTCGACTGACAACACTGACACCGCTGTGTCTCTCCGAGATATCCCATAGTCTTTACAAGTGGGGATTCATGGGTGTACACGCATACAAACGGTAGCTTGTTATGCACGCACACACATACAATATAGATCTGTACAAGCATATTATTTATAGACACATTTCTTTATATAAACGTTTAACATGATTTTGGCAGTTAGACTGTCAAGCTCCAAATAAGCTCCACAAAACAAAAAAAAGAAAAAGAAAAATTGACAAAAAGCTTTCACACCATTCTCCACTCATTGTTTTCAAACTCCTCAAGTGTGGGAGGAAGTTTCCTGTATGTGGTTGTTTTTTTTTTCTCAGCGATGGCAGTAAATGATCTCCCCGCTCAAGAGTCACAATGTTCCTCAGTCGTCTCTGTGTTGGGTTCCTCGCTACAGTCTCCTTCCTCTCGTTTGCCCGCATCCTCCTCTTCGTTGTCATCATCTCCCGCCTCTTCCTCCTCTTTCTGTCGCGCCTCTTCCTCCTCCTCTTCGTCCGATCCCGCCTCTTCCTCACCCTCCACCTCCATTTCCTCCTTACTCTCCTCAACCTCCTCCTCCTTGCCGTCATCCATCTCACTTTCCTCCTTGTCCTCCTCCTGGGGATCGTTACAGTAGGTTGGTAGGCACTTCATCAAGTCACACATCCATATACAGTGAATTTCGTCCTCCACATTTAACCCATCTGCCCAAAGTCTGTCATTTACTACTTCTGTCGTGCGCTGCCGGGTCGCTGCTGCTCCACCATTCAACAATATTAAAAATAATGAAATTAAAATAGTAAATAAAACTGAAATGAATAGAATACGGGTGATTAACCCCTAGGTGCAGAGGACTCATTGGGTCCTCATGCGTTTTTTCCATTTCGTTTGAGCATCATTTTGGCTGTGATCATGCTCGTGGGTGCGTTGGGCAGGGATGATGGGGAGGACGAGCGACCATCTAGGGAGGCGTGGGAGGGTGTCCGCGGGGTGGGAGCATCGAGTTCCAGAGCCCCCAAAACCTTCTTGCCTCTCTACTGCCCCTACAGTTTCTTGCGATATTGCTCCTTTGCACCCGGAGCTCAATTGCTAAGCCCTTGACCTGCGGACAAACTGACGGATGAAACTACCTACGGAACCGGGTGAAAGCGTCCCTTTCAGTTATTAATTAAGGGTATAAATGGGCCACACAGTCAAATAAATGGAAACTGGTGCTTATGCCGGAGGAAAACTTTTAAAAAACTTTTATTTGTAATATTTTATCTCCATTCTTCCCTAGTGATCATTAAGAATTGATGAACTGTCTGCCATATTCTCGGACACCATCCCAATGCCCATCATATCTTTATTGTTTGATTGTATCCCTCAGAAGCCGCTACCCAGATATAAAGCAGCCTCATGGGTGCTAATGTGATACTTGCGCTACGGTGGAACACTGACGAGCTGAATATGAAAACACAGGATGTTATGCTTTGGAGATAAAAACTCTTGTTAAGTGTCGGTTGCGGAGTTGCAGAGGAGCTGAAAAAAATAATACATAGTATTGGTATTTACTCTATAGTGTCCGGCGAGGTGCGTTAGTTTTAGTGTTCTTAATTTGTTGTTATGGTTGTGTCTTTTTATTTTTCATTGATTTGCGTCGTTTACGTGTGTTCCGTTAAAAATGAATTAAAAAAAAAACATACCTCTTCCTCATCAGAGGCTACATCCGGTGCGGTGCCGTCCTCCTGCTGTGCCTCGTCCTCCGGATCGAGCGCAGGGAACGGCGGCAACCCTTGGTCAGCACGCTGCTGGGCCTGGTCCAACAACTCCCTGACCCGGGGACCGTTCAGCCCCGCGCGGCGACCTAGTTCCTCAGCCTGCTCTTCAGACAAAGCCCCGGCTCCATGGAGCTCATAGTGCTCTCGGAGCACCACGTCGCTGCTGGGATCCTGTGGGTGTTGGGGAAATATGGGTGGGGGGGCAACAGCGCTGGGGTTTAGATCACAGTCTGTAGCGCTGCGAGTTCTACTCCCATCGCCGGCTTTTCTGCGATCTCTACCCTCCTACCTCTTCAGTTTCCGACTAACGTTAAAAAAAAATAGGATGATATTGAATAAAGTCAAAATCACTTTAACTTATCAAGCCATGACGGCAACTAACAATTGCGAGAGAGAGAATATACTTGTGCAAAACCCACTTATAACAATAAACACTATAAAAAGAAATATGACTAGGAGACAGCAAAAGGGAAACTGTCACAGCCGCATTTTTAAATGTTTTTTCCAGCCCATTCAGGCTGTTTTTTTTTTCAAGCTTTATTTATTAGGGTTAGTGGAAACAGGTGAAGATGGGGGGTAGACATGCGGGAAATACGTCGGTGGTGGGATTCGAACCACCGACTCACCGCGCCATTGAGGCATCATGCATGCTTTCCAGTGCACTGCCTAACTGACTGAGCTACTGGGCAGCACACAGCCGCATTTTTAAAACCAAAACCCAACCTTGAGGGGTGGTGTCCCAGGCTGGGGGGAGTGTTTAGAGGGGGCGGGCCGGCGAGTTCTCCGGGACCAGCCGCGGAACCGCTTTCTGGACTTCTTCTGAGCTCTGAGAGGACCACCGACAGACAAAGGTTCATCCATCTGGAGCAGAAGGGCCACAGGCAGAATCGAGTCATTATACCCCAGGAACGCGAACCGTAGGGGATGTTATGATGTGTGGTTAGATTGGATAAGTTTGGAGTATTATTTGCCGTAATGTTAAGTTAGAACAGAATGTTAGGGTTAGGTTAGGGATAGGGGTATGTGGTAGGAGATTTAGGTTAGGTTAACGTTAGGGGTATGTGGTAAGAGGTTATGATTAAGGTTAGGGTTAGGTTTGAGATTAGGGACTAAGGTTTTGGAGGGACCCTAACAAAATAATTGTTTTATGCGATTCACACTTCACATCACGGCAAATAATGTGCCAAAATTATCCGATCTAACACTAACTAGTGACCATTGTTCAGCATGACATTATTGACAGATTCTTGTTCATCTGATTTCTTTCTCTCTCTCGATATACAATATATAGAATGTTTTAATGTAATGTGTTCAATGTTTTTATGTGCACCATGGCGTGGAGAGAAATGTAATTTCATCTGTGCTGCATGGCAACCTGCAGTGCACTTGACAAATAAAATTACTTTGACACAACCTGCTCTGTATCAAAATACACATTTGTCCTCGTTGGTTCACCGACTTGTGATGTCATATAGCAGCCGAGTGGTCAGTAGAACAAATGTGGGATTTATTGATGCTTATAGTGCGTTTCGGGCGAATCCCTTTGGCATTCGGCACAGACTGCATAGCTTTAGTTTTATTTTTGTTATTTGCACTTTTTCATCATGTGGCCAGTCTCTGAACTGATGACACCTTGTTATGATCATACAGTACCTTGCCCTTCTGGTAGAGGTAGAACCACTTGAGGTTGCCATTCTTCCAACCGTAGCGTGTATCACCAAACCAGTTGACGATGTAGCTGCGAGGCAAGCCGCTCTCCTTTGCCAGCGCATCGTAGTCGTCTGCGCTGGGCCACTGAGAGCGCACGAATGCCATTTTCAAAACGTGTAGCTGTTCCGGCGTTTTCTTGAGCATTTTCCGAGTGGCTGGCGGAGTCTCGGGAACCGTGGCTGACAGAAGCGGGGGATCAGCCGACGTCTTGCCATCCTCTTCTCCATCGGGGCTGTGCGACTTGCGGCGTTCCGTGAACCAGGCATCCAGCTCTCGCCGAGTCAGCTTGGTGAGGGTGCGTAGACGGGCGAGCTCCTCGTCGGACGGCGTGTGCGACGCGAGGAAGCTCGCCTCCAGCGCAATCCGCTGCTCCGCAGTCTTCTCTTTAAACTTCTGCGGCGTGAAGTCGGGAAAAGCGTTGCGGAACTTGTTGCGCGAGGTTTCTCGGTGCGTATGACCGGAGTTCGGGGATCCGTCACTGGTGGCATCGTCGCTCGAGTCGATGACGATGGGGGTGCCAGCGACCGCGCCGCCGCTTGCGTCCATGGCTACACTCGGTTCGAGGACGTCCTTCTCGTCTTCCGCGTCGGCCTCCGCCAACTCCAACTGGCTGGGAGTAGCGTCGGCAGGTAGCGCCTTACCAGAAATGGAGGTCGCGCCCTGGCACACGCGCTGGTTGTAACGCGTGTCGCTGAACCACTTTTTGATGGCACGCTTGGTCAGGCCCGTGATGCGCATCAGTCGCGAGATCTCTGCCTCGGTGGCAAACTGCTTCCTTCCGTAGCTGGCCTTCAGCTCAGCGAGCTGCTCCTTCGACTTTTTGGGTTTGATGCCCATCAGATCGAGCGAGGACGGCAGCGCCGGCATGTCCGAGGAGGGCGGGGCTAATGGTAAGGGGAACAAAATGAATTTCATATTTAATCACAGTGCATTCAAGATCACAGAAAAAGAATGTAAAGATAACAGTATGCTCCATCCAAATATTGAAATATAAATACTAATATATTATTTACACCTCAGACTTAAGTAAAGGAATCATAATAAAATCTTAAAGTACAGAGGGCAAATAGGTCACCACACAACACTTCTGAGCATTTTACATGCTAATTGTGCATGCCAAATCGTAATATTTTCTCACTGCACTTCTCACTAGATTTAAAAAAACGACAACAAAAACAATGTCTGTGTCCCAATTTGCGTACTTTGTTCATTATTCATGTAATGCAAATTGGATTACGGTGGGGAGCATTATTACAAAAAGTTATCCAATCGGAGGGGCACACGGTGGCCAAGCAGGTAGCGAGCGCGTCCCCCAGGTCCATAGGTCGATCAGTGCCACAGGTTCAAATACCCTGTCCAGCTTTTCTGCAATGTCTCCCCCTGAGTCTTCACCCCAGTTTCCAATCACAAAGTTATCAAATCACAGTACAGTTGGGGTGACAAGTGACGGAGTGGGAAGCATCTAGAAGAAACGTAGCCGTGGATCAGAATTTTTGATTCGATGGATCCAGACCCAAACATATGTTTGTTTGGTTTGGCTTGCTAGGCTAGTGCTAACACACTTAAAGCAAGACATCCGGTTGGTTCAATGTAACTTCAATGTCATCCTCAATACTTTACTACACATTCCGGAAATAATCATTTTGATGAAATTATTTTTTTTTAATTGCTTTTAATTGTTTTTCATTCCATATTGAGAGAGATAGTGATTAAATCAGAAACTGGGAAGAAGGGTTGGGATAGGGGATTAGAACACCCAGCACTGCTCGACCTATGGTGTGGGGCTCTATAACCATATATATGCCACCACACCTTCCTGATAACATTACTTTTTGATTAGTGAAATTATTTAAAACTAAAAAGACTCACCCATGGAAGGAGCTGCGGGGGAGGCCGGCCTGGGTGGAGGCACTTCGGCAGCGTTGGGCGGCTGCGGGGGGCCCACGGCGGTGAGCGTGATGGGGGACTGGGTCAGCACCACGCCCGGGTGCACCATGTGACACGTCTGGAACAGAGACTGCAGGCCGTTGGGAAGCACCGTGATGGTCTGAGGAACCGTGCCGTTAAACTTCTTCTTACGAGCGTCTTCCACCTGGAGCAGTTTGGTGTTGACTTTTAATAAAACAACAACAATCTCAAATGATTACCCTTGGGGATGTCAATGAACATTTGATTGACCGATTAAAACCATTTCGACATCACCAAACAATTAATCGATAATTTGTGCTACAATTCATATCTTCCTTCTGTCCATAGTTGGTCCATAACCGCTTCAAAAAAGCATTATGGAATGAAAACCCATATTATTAACATTATTACCACTTTAATCTTTTAAGTTGCTCCCTTGTTCATAATGGATCTTAGTCATGCAGGTTAAAAGTCCTGACTTGCATTGTATGGTTGCATTGGGTAGTAACTGATTACATGTAATCACAGTAATCTCATTACAAGAAATGTGCAGCTGTAGTCCCTTACAGTTACATTTTACAATATGTAATCTAGATTACAGTTACATTTGCCTGAAATAGGAGGTGACTGGCTGGAGCAGGTTAACTGGAACATGCTTTTGGTGGTGGGGGAAACCGGAGGAAACCCAGGCTGGCGAGCCAGAACCAACGCATCGTCCATGCATCGCACATTGCTAGACGCTTGCATTGGGTCTGGGGAAAAAAAATAAATAAATCAGGATCGCCGTTGGTACGGGATCAATCGACCAATCAGTAGGGGTGTAAATAATATTGATTATCGACAGCTGACGATACAATGTATCGATACGTCTGCAAGAGTATCAATCTTTTTTTTCTCTGGTCTATTTTTATCAATTTGCTACTTGACATAATTCCACTCCCCTATCAGGTTAAATTAAAAAAAAAATCAAAGAATCGTATCGAATCGTATCGTGGTGAATTCTTGAGTATCAAAAAAAATGTAATCGTTGGGTCAGGAAATCGATACTGATCCTGAATCGTATCGCCATGATAGGTGTGATTTACACCCCTACCAATCAGCGTGGACGTGAGGGGAGTTTGTACGGGCTACGCAAGACATGGGCGGAGTTTGGTTGTCACGCCTCTGCGCCACTTGTCCCACCTACTGCGCTGTGACTGGATAACAATTTGATTGACACGTTGACACTCGACGCAACGCAAGCGTCTAGCGATGTGAGCTGCGTGCACGATGCAATGTGTTGGTTTTGGCTCGCCAGGCTTGAGGAAACCCAAGCAGACATGGGGGAACATGACGGAAAGGACCGGGGCTGGGATTCGAACCCCGGACCTTCTAGCTGTCAGGCAGAAGTGCTGAACACTGTGTTGCCCAGTTTTATCTACTTTTAAAAAGTGGCCTTCCCAACCCTGCTTACGAGCCCCCATAGTGATGATACCGACCTCTTCAGGCGTCCAGCTCACTCCATGTTTGAGGCGCTGGGCTGAGAACCACACCTTGATCTGTTCCTCACTGAACTTGGTCTGGGTAGACAGACCGGCGATCTCACCCACACTGGGGTAGGGGAACCTGCAGAACAAGGAGGTCCCATCAAATTGAATGTCTGACATTAGGAATAATTCACCAAGTCTGGATTGTCACTTTAAAATAAATACAGTCCCATAGACAAAACAGCCCCATGTGCATTTGTGTATGGGTAAGAGGACCACACAAAGCGAACAGTCAATTATTTTAGGGGGAAAAAAATCTTTGATTGATTGATTTGATTGAAGATTGAAAGAGAGAGTAGGGGGAGAGAGAGGGGGGTGGAGAGAGAGGGAGGGAAGGAGAGAGAGGGAAGCGGAGAGGAGAGAAAAGGGGAGGGAAGAGAGAAGTATTCAAAAGCGCGACAGGCTGATCGACGCAGGTTTCTGAAAAGCCGCGTTATCCTCTCTTCAACATGAAACTAGCCGATTTTTGCAGACACCTGCCTCGGTTCAGCTTAGGCTTGCAAGGTGATGGAGAAACCTAGATACACGTGGTTTCCAGCAACACACAGATTAAAGTCTCGCCTTTCAAACGAGCCATAGCATGTTTCAGTTGCCCTGTCAGATAATATGCTGTGCCCCTACAAAAACCGTCTAAAATGGTTGAAATGTATGAGAGTCTTGGGCAGTATTCCAAAAAAAGGGATGGCAATCAATGAGTTAACAGAGATTGCTCTCAGAACAAAATATTTAATGTATATATTTTTTGGCTTTTTTTCCTTAGCCTCTCTTTATACAGTAGACCAGGGCTATTCAACTGGCAGTCCGCAGGCCAAATCTGGCCCGCCAATCAATTTTTTCTGCCCCCCAGAGCAATCCTTTCTGGCAATCCCTTCTGGGTTGGCGCAGTCCGGCATCTTCTGCTCCGGCCCCTGGCCCATTGGGCTTCTGACAATGCGGCCCTCTAAGCAAGTAGTTGAATGGCCCTACAGTAGACTTAGCAATTATAGTCAGTTTGACAATCTACAATTTAAGTGTCCATACGAAGCATGTCAGGACACCAGTCTCAACCATGGTTTTGTACACTGGTTCAAAGAACCGCTGACTGACACAACCATTTAGCTTTCTTTTTTTCTTTTTTTTCTTCCGACATCAGCCCCGTTTCTCCATCTTTATTGGATAGGATTAGTCCGAAACTGGGTTGAAGAGATCAGGGGTAGACATTGCCTACAAGTCGACGAGCGTAGTTGAACTCGCGACACTGTGATAGGTGCGGTGTCCATAACCACTCGGCCAATGCGGACCCCACCATTCAGCTTTCTGAGGAGATAAGAGTCGCTCAGAACACTTGTTGTAGATAAAATCCAAGTTATGAGAGAAACATGGCAGGGTTTCTGGGTCAAAATTAAAAAATACAATTCCTGTAAATTCCACTGCAGGAGACAGCCCGTGTGTGTACCTGTTGTAAGCCCCCAACAGCAGCACGTTGTTGTCCATGTTGCTGTTGTAGGTGGGGATGCTGCTGAGGGGGATGAGGAGCTGGCTGCCACCTGCTGGACTCTGCTGGCTCTGCAGGGCGGACAGCACCTGAGCCAGGGTGCCCGGGGGTAACACCTGTTATGAGGAATATATGTTGTATGAAAATAGGATACATATTTTTAAATGCAGTTGTGACTTATTTTATGTCATTACTGTAATCGAACCATGCAGGGAAAAGAGTCATTGCTGAGGAGATGAGCAGATACAAGGTTTCCATTGTTGGCCTGTGCGAAACCAGATGGATCTAGACTAGGCTGGCGAGCCAGAACCAACGAATCGTCTACATATCCCACGCCGCTAGACGGTACATTGGGTCTGGACAAATCAGACAGACGTTGCCCGTATACGGGCGGATCAATCGAATTATTCTAATCGAGACGTGGGCGGAGTTTGGTATGGATGACGCGAGACGTGGGCGGAGTTTGGTATGGTTGACACGAGACGCGGGTGGAGTTTGGTTGTCACGCCTCCACGCTGCTTGTCCCGCCTACTGAGCTGTGACTGGATAACACAATTTGATTGACACGTTTTTTTGCCCCTGGTTTTACCAGACCCAATGATCGTTCTAATCGCGTGCGATGCGTGGACAATTCGTTGGTTCTGGCTCGCCAGGCTAACAAACTACAAAATCTCCTCCAGTCCAGAAAGGACGAAGACCTAACCCTACTCATGGGTGGCATGAATGCCAAGGTGAGAAACAACAACAATGGATACAAGCTAGCAATGGGAAGACATCATTCCTTGCCTCACCCGTAAGGTGATCACTTGTCATCATCACCCACCCGGACTATGAGAACGTTTGTGAGAAGAACCCACCGCAGGTCCGGAGCCGGTCTTGATCTGGAGTACCCCGCCCACCCCCTGCTGGAGCTGGAGGGGCGTGGCCGTTACCATTTGGGGCGGGGGCGGAGCCGGGGGTGGCGCGGGGGACAAACAGGGCGGCTCCATGTTCTCCCGGTCCTCCTCTGCAGCAAGATCATCCTCGTCACTCTCCACCTACAAATACATCAGACTTCATACTCATAGAGAGATACTCTACTCATCCGCAAGTGTGTTGATTCAGCAACATAGAGAACACACCCATTACACCAACCGGTAATGGTGCGTTTCCACAAAAACGATTAGGCGCTTGTATCAGCGGAAGGAATCCCGAAGAGGCCATGTAAATCACAGGGAAAGAGATGCGGCAGGGTTAAACGAGAAGAATCCAGCACCAATTGACACAGGCATCAAAGTTAAACATTCAAAAAAGCTAGTGGGATCAATTCAAATTGACCGACATGCTCCTGCATCCACAGCCCACTTATTGCACAAGACATAACAAATGCAACGGACTTCACACAATTTCTGGACCCTGGACAGCTATTGAACTGCCAATAAGCCGTCCGGTTCAGGGCAACTCTGAACTGTTCAAGCACTGTTCAGGTTGCTGAATGTATGAAAATCCAGTAGCGTTTTTACGTTCTGTGCATTGGTGCAATGGGGTGTGGCTGCAGGCTTTAGAAAAGTACCTCAAATATCCAATTCATTTGTAATTTTTTTCTATTCGGTATATCATCCACCGCTAGCGGTTTCTGTTGAAAGTGTGCTGTAGTAAGTGCTGGTAGTTACCCTAGAAATGCACGCACCTTGATGACGTCTTCTGTCAGCCGTGGGGGCGCCGGCGAGGGGAACTTCTTGGGCAGGTCGCGGCGGCGGTGCGCACGCATGATGGGCGTCTTGCTGAGGGCGATGCGACCCACTCCGGAGTCGGCGTCGTTATGTTCCTGGGCCTGGGGCGCGCTGGCCGGTCCCACTGTCTGCTGGAACACTGTGTGGTTATCCCGGCGAACCATGGTGCGGCGGAACGCCTCCTGGCCGCCGTGCTGTTTGGAGTTGTGCTCTAGTAGGGCGTCGTACCTAGAGGAGGAGAGGCCAGTGAGCTCTCGTTCAGCTTTTAGGCTGTGTCCGAAATCACTCCCTATTCCCTATATAGTGCACTATATGGCACGCCAATTTGTAGGGGTGTCCGAATACTCCATGTATCCTATATAGTGCACCACAATGCACCGTGAAAAGTAGTGACCATCGATGTACCCTAGACCAAGCAATATATCACACAAGGCATTACGAGACGCATTAAAAATGACCACATGACCTAAACTACAAAACATGGCACGGCGGGAGTCAATACCAGCCGACGACGGCAAATTCTTATAAATTAAAGAACTTTTGACTTGTGATGATTGTTGAATTTTATAATTATATATTTTATAATTAAATATAATCATTTTGATGGCACCAACTCTTGTGGCCGTTGCTGTTGCGTGCACTATAAGTGAGTGCCCTACATAGGGGGTAGGGGATAGGGGCCGATTTCGGACATATGACTGCACAGAGCTTCTTTCTGCTGACCCAGTGAAATATTGCCCCTATAGATTTCCATTCCGAGCCGCCCAGCTGAGGAGGCAGAATCCCGCTGTGGGTTGAGCAAACAGTACAGCTAACATTTCAACAACATGAATATGACACCAGCTGTCCACTTCAGTTTCCAATGCTTTTTTTATATAATGTGAAACACGGCATACGTAAAAACACTTTCACAGACTTTCAGACATAGATTTCCAGGCCATACTTCCTAACGCCAAACGTCGACTGAATATTCCCCACGCTGTTTGGAGTGAGATTAGAGCTGGGTGATTATGGACTAACATTTGTATCACGGTATACCTTGATAATTCATAACGATGTTCCCCTTATTACATTTGTACATATGTAATATTCATATATTACGGTGCACCTAGCACGGCTGAGCGTGGTTTTAACCAGTTTTAATTAGTCTTGATGCTAGCCTCGCTACTAGCTGCCAACCAATATCACTGCCAGCTAGCCTTTATCAACTCATTTTAACTAGGTTTTAACCAGAGATGCATGTATATATGCGCTCCCTCCACGGACAGCCAGGTGAACTATAGTAGTTCAGCTTAGCCCATTATGGACAACAATCTTCTCATATCTCATGTTCAAATGTCTAATGAATGTGTACTGTCTGTCCAAAAAAGATTCATTCAATGCGGTGTTCTCACGGGTGGTTTATCAACTATTGCGATTCATCATTCAGCCTTCATCGGAACGGTACGTTCTCTGATCCTTTACACCCTGCTGATGAATTGGACAATGGACTTGCATGGAGTACCTCTTAGTGTGGAAGCCACACTCCACACAGGCGTAGGAGGCGCTGAGCACCACGTCCGGGTGCTGCCGGTCCACGTGCAGCGTGAATCTCTTCACGTCCCCCGTGCGGAAACTGCAGTACTTGCATTCATAGGGGCCGTCCTCTTGGTCCGGCTCAGCTTCCCCTATAGTCTCACTCTTTAAAGACAAACACCAGTCATTACAACAGTGTTGTGTAGCCCTTTAGCGCTATAGACACTTGCAGAACGGTACCGTGATCGCCTCAAGGCTCTAGGATACTTTTAAAATTGGGGTGATGCATTAGTTTAAGTCATTTTCTATCGTCCGGGAGAATGCTTACCACCTTTCCGTTTTCATCAGCATCTGTTGCCCTCAGTAGATCAACTTGCACCACGCCCGGCTGCTCCACCTAAAGCATCAACACATTTCAAAGTCATCTTGCGCGTGACGTCATGGCGGTGGTAATGGCAGACATTTTGGTGGTATCAGGTACAGTGAAGTATACATATGGCAAGTGGTGGCAGGGTCACGTCCGTTATAAAAGGGTAAATACAATAGTTAGGATGCTACCTGCTGGCGACTGGTAGCATATTACCATGGATAAATCAATAATAGAAGACTTTTAAACGGACAATGTTATGCAAATATAACTCTCTGCCCATTGGTCTGACCGTGACAATTCCACCATAATGTCTGCTGCCGCCAAGTCGTGACCTCACCGTGCGACACCCCTATCGTTAATTACACAAGTTATAAACACCAGTTATACACACTGTGACATGTACATACGCTAATCTATTGGTGATTAATGAATGACTTGAATGGTTGCCAACTAGTTGTTTTGTGCATCTCAATAAAGGCTGTGTAACAAACAAACAAAAAAAAACAATTTGAAATTATTTTGCTAGAATCGTTTTTTCTCAAATCTTCACATTTTACCTCCATCTCCTGATCAGAGTCCTCCACTGCCGCCTCCTGCTGTGGCCGCATACAGGGAGTGGTGGACTTCCTTCTGCTTGACATGTTGGCGCGCGTGTGTGTGTGTGTGGATGAGCAGGTGAGTGGCAGTCGACGATGAGTCACGAATAGAGAAGTACACCTGAGGACAGAGGAAGGATTGTAAACATTATAGTGATCCAAGTAGGACTGTGCAGAATATTCTTTAAGTTATTTTATTCTGGCGTAAGCGCTGTTTTTCCATCTTTATTAGTCGGAAACTGGACTGAAGAGATCGGGGGAGGTCATCGCAGACAAGCCGACGAGGGAAGAACTCCCGGCACTACTTCCGGCCTTTTTACTGACGATTAAAACTGCTAATTTTCCCTTTAAAATAAGAACAAATATTAACCTAACTTTTAATTAGTGAAAGTTTTCAATATTGCAAACCTTTTTGCGGTTTCGCTACCTCCATTTATTGCATTTCCATGAAAGAGCCTACTCTTCCGTGCTAACTTATTGTGTTTTCACCCAGTTGTGGGGCTTAACAGTATTCAATATCCAAGACTAACAACATATATTCAAGAGAATGGGCCAAGTAAACGATTAATCGCTGCCGACTAATCGATTATCAGGGTAGATGATGATTATTTCAATAATCGATTATCATCGATTGATCGGTTGCAGCTCTACTACGGGCACTAAGTATGTAAACAACTCCGCCAACGATGCTCCCCGGAATCAAATTATTTTGTTCCAAGATTTGTCTTTTTATTTGTTAAATCTTCAAACCAGACTAATGTTTTCTAGGAAAATTGGATTACATCAATATTGTAGTAACTGATTAAGTAAGCAACACAATGAGTGAGTGTTTTTTTTCTGGTTGTGTAGTGAATTACAAATAAGGCTGAACGATAGTTGATAAACAACGGTGGGAACACCGCAAGGGGGCGCACCGCGGTTCATAAAAAAAAATAAAAGCCGAAGCTCGCAGCACGAGGCTGAGGAGGGTTGCAGGGACAATAAATTACAGATCATGGACTACCAAAATGTGGCATTGAACAAGGGGCTGGCCCTGAGGCGCAGAGAGTTAGACGGTCCGCTGCTTCTAAGCAAACCCCACTCATAGTCTGTCAATGTCAATGTCCACTGTGATTGGTTGGGACTTGGGAGTGATGAAGATTGGTGATGATGTTCTGACCCTGAAAAACCTGAATAAATATTCCTTTTCAACACTTAACCACTTTAAGGACTTGTTGAGTCCTTGTGCAAAATAATCTACACAATGTGGGGAATCTTAAGAAAAAGAAACATCTTTGCGATAGCAAAGTTCAGTGAAAAACTCATCCTAAGCACCCATGAACATGATCACAAGGAGTGATCATGAGTCCCGCCACCTAAGGGTTAAAAATTAGTGGTGGTTACAGGCTGAAACTCCCATCATCTCAGGTCAACAGTTTAGTGAAATAAAAACAAAATGAAAGTTAGGTTCTGTGCACTACAAACTAGGGATGCAACTACAGATTATTTTGATCAGATTAATCGGCCATTTTTACTGACGAACAATCGGTTCATTTTTCTGTTTCGCTTTCTCCACTCATTGCTAACATTTCAATTTGTTTTTAGTTACTTATTTGGGCGTGTCAGGATTAAATTGGAAACTAGGATAAAGAGTTGGAGGGAGACATTGCAAAAAAGCCGGAGAGGGGGATTAGAACATGTGGCACAGCTCAACCTATCATCCGGGGATTGTGCTCTATAACCACTCTGCCACTGTGCCCCCCCCCCACCCAAACCAACAAACTTATTGGGATTAATCATTGCCGATTAATCAATTGTCAAATAAGTTGGCGATTATTTCAGTAATCGATTATCATCGATTAACCGGTTGCAGTTCTACTACAAACACCAGAAGTATAAACCTTGTATTTCATATTATAACATTTTGAGGAACAGATTAGACTTGAAGTCAAGACCAAGACCAGTTGAGAACAAGGCAGTGACAAAAAAACACTTGCTACCTGATCCCAGTGTAATATCAGAAAACGCCCCAAAAACACCAACATACAGATATGTCATATCCAAATTAGTTCAATTCTAGATTAATTTAATCACAATTACACCATTATTTCCCCAAAAAAGTGTTTATTTATATAGCACCTT
>OMKY01117532.1:0-23163 GCA_900302395.1 Bregmaceros cantori | reverse complement strand
CTGAGCTAATCCTGAACAAAACTCAGAATGGGCACAAAAAAGTGCATTTGTTCCGAAAATACAAATTTTCAGATTTCAAAGAAAAAATTAACAGATTAATCGTCAGAAAAGATGGCCGATTATCAAAATAATCATTAGTTGCAGGTCTACTTTTTTATTTATTTATTTTTTATTATTATTTCTTCCTTTGTCGTTGTTCTTGTCCGTTCCAGTAGAACACTGGGTTGGGGAGTGGTGGGATTCAAAAAAGGGGAAAAAAAGAAGAGACACTGCTTGAAGTTGTATGAATGCTGATGTATTAAATGTGGAATTATCCATTCCTACCATCAGGGACAGTCCAGTCGTGCAGGGAAACTGCATCCTGGCCCTAAGCGGACTGGCTGCAGCCCTCGCCAAGTACGAGAGCAACCTGCCCACAGACATGGACATGAACCTACAGGTAACCTTTGACCATGATTTATCATGGCTCACCTTCTCTGCTTGTAGCAGACTGTGCACCAACATGGGTCAGCTTCCTCCAGAGGCTTCGGTCCATTGTCATTCTGTTGAGGGTTGGCAGGTCAAGTCCTGACAATTCGTAGATGTTGTCGAGTTTTGTCAGACCTATTTTGATCGCTTGATTCGTCCGTTGAGTTTAAGGGTTACGTTTTTGATAATTGTCATTGGTTTGAGTGAGGTTAGTCTACAGAGTTTTTATTTCTATGTGGTCTAAAAGGTAGTGTCCTGTCATCCATCGCATGATGTGGTTTTGGAATGTTTCGGTTATACTGCTCAACTTTGTGGTCCAGTTTACACATTCAAGGCCGTAAAGCACTACTGGTAGGATGTATGTATTGTAGATTTTGGCTTTGAAGTAGAGCAGAAGTATGTAAGGAGTTGTTGTCTTTATTAAGTCTTTATTAATCACACTCACATGGACATGAACCTACCTTACTCATTAGTAATTACACTCACAAACCTGTTATTTGAAACCTGTTCAACCCAGTGTGCTCCCCTTCAGGGTACTGGATATTCCCCAAATATCCACATCACTGACTGCATTATCAACTCTTTGATCATTTCCAGGCCGACACTGACTCCATCCCGACCAGCGCCTGGCTGTCCATGGCCACAGACACCCTGCTGTGTATCATCAACTCTGGATACAAGCCCCGCGGACAAGTCTTCCCCTGGTTCCTACATGTACGCCACTCTTTAATTCTGTCAAAAGAAAATAACATATCTAAATGTCAGGGCTCCGAACCAGTTCAAGGAACGAAAACCGAAGACGAACAGGAAACGAAAGAAATGTAACTTGGATTTCTTGCGCGATGATGCTCCACAGCCTTTGATTCAGCAGCGATACGGCAGAACTCGCGCACCATGCGTGTGCAGCAATGTAAACAATGCCTTGTGTATCCATGCAACTCCGCCCGACAGGAGGAGGTGCTACTGCTCACTCGGGCAGAATTTCTGGAAGTGTGACGTCACAATCTCGTCCTTAATGATGACCTTGGTGATTATCGTTAAATTTGTTGCCGATTCATGTTTATATCCCCTTTAACTCCTCCAGCGGTCGTATTCGGGAGAGAACACGGCCAGCGCCATCGCCCGCTCCTGTGCCACGCTGGGCTTGGCACTGCTGGTGCCTGCGCTGATCGGCTGGAACAGGGAGGCCGTGCTGGAGGCTGTGACCGCGCTGCAGGCGCGTCTGCCAGGAGGCTCCGGCGCCCATGACTCCCACGCACTGCAGATTCATGCGGGTCTGGCCCTGGGCACGGTGCTGGCGTCCCTGCACCGACAACATCTCAGGTGCAATCAATCAGCAGTGTTGGGCAAGTTCACTTTCAACATGAACATGTTCCATTTTTGTTTCAGATGACTTTGTTCATTCTTCGTCCATAGGCCATGATTTTGAACTATGAACAGGTGGTTTCCCAAAATGAACTTTTTAGTTTTTTGTTCGTTATTTTTGTACAGCTATAAATTGTCACATTATTGACAGTTTACACGCAGAACAATAGACAATATTTAAATGTTTTAACCTGGTGCTGGATTAGAGTCAGGGATCAATTCTCGGAGGTGGATATAAAAGGCTCAGTTTAGAATGTGTCTTTACTTAACTCTAAGTGCCAATCATCTTTACACTAAGAAATGTGCACTGGTATTTGACCAAATATCCTGAAATTATATCTAAACATAACAGTGCATATATGAAGAAGAGGATCTCTACCTTCTATGAAAAATTGTATTTCCATTCTAATGTCTTGTGATGTTTTTGGAAATTAACAATTTTTGTCTGGTGGCCGTGTTTTCGCTCGGAACGCTTTTGAAATCTGATATGAACAAATTCTAAACGAAAACACAGCTCTGTTCAATTACCTCAAAAAAAGTGTGTTCATAATTTTACGTTCATCAAGCATAATTGAACATCTCATTTACACTTTGCCGAAAACACGAAGGAGTTCATTAACTATCGTTCTTTGAACGTGTTTGGGTACAACACTGGTAAAGAAACCCTCTACCAAGGACTCTAACCCCTACGAAACGAGGAAATCAAGGAGCTAGGCGATCAAATCGATGACCGTTTCGACGCCCTCCTGCGTGCCTTCGGGAAGTTTGAGTCCGAAACTCAACAGAACCTATGCACTACGCATGAGATATTCCGTAGACGCCTACCGCAATGTGCTTAACTCAACGACTGCCCTCTCACACCGGGCTCGAACGCCTCGAGCGAGCCACCCCCCTCCACTAAGGGGAACAGAACTGTTCCCGCTACGCATACGATGCGCCCTATATAAACACTAAACAACGAGCCCCCCCAGGGGGCTTCGCCGACAGCCAGGTGTAGCAATCTGCTAATCCTGTGTATATCCATCTTTTCATGACCCATGTAACACTTTCCAATGAATGCCATCTCTTTTGCTGTGTAACATGTTGAAGTGACCAATGGCTCTGTACTGCCTGTCGTTAAATAAATTTCATTCATTTCATTCATTCATTCATTCAATCACTCAATCAATTGTATTGCTGTCCACCCAAAGGGGCATTTCGCTTTCCAATCCAGACAGAGGTCAACACACATTATAGTTCACTCATTCACAGACGCACTCCAAAAGCACAAACAGTCCAAGCTCAGTGGAATCGTTGGGCTGGACGGCTGCTCCACAGACAAAGCATCCAGATCCAGTGAGGTCGGATTAAAGAATTCAGTCCTATTAGGATCGAGCGATCACGTGACTTGTGTTCGTGTCCACTTCCAAACTCATCACATTGGTTGTGGAGGAGATCATTATACGTAGTAGGAGTGCCCTCAATTGTCAAGTGTCAACAGCCTCTTCCAGTTCGCATGTCGACCGGTGCAGCTGTGTGCACCTGCACGTTCCATTAAGCTACAAGTTGAAGCCTCCGAGATAATGCGGCCACCCCGTTCGTCCTTATGCGGTCACGTGGTTCTACACGCAGTGTTGTGAGGCAGCTCGGACGCACCAACTCGGTGCGAAGGAAACGCAACTCATTTGACAAATATTTTCGGTAACTTGAATGGAACCTGAAAGGATATGTAGCGAACAAACCTTCGTTCTGTCCGGAATGCAGTCGATGGTCAGGTCCAACGGCAGTCATGAAGACGGCGTCTTTTCGTCTCGTCAGTTTGCGGTCAGGTTCCATTTGGGGGAAACGAAAGAAATGTAACTTGCGTGATGATGCCACCGCCTTTAACGCAGCGATTCCCAGGCATGTTGGCTCTCTGCGAGTGCAGAACTTTAAACAATGGCACGTGTATCCAACTCCTCCTGAAACGAGGAGGCTCTGCTCTTTTCGTGGAAGCAGGCTCCCACGAGTGACGTTCCCTACCATACATGTCCTATTCTATTCCCATGGATTAACGGTTGTAGCCCTAGTGTAAGATTCTTGTTCTGCCTGCAGTGAGCTGTCCTCCGCTGTGGATCCCAGCCGACTGACTGCTGCCCTGGAGGAGCTTGTTCAATGCTGCTTTGACTCCAGCCTCGAACACAAGTATGTTGTACTAGTACTGGCTGTGTGCTGTGCCGTCTCGCGAGTGTGGACTTGCCACAAGATGCTAGACGGCGGTCTTGGGATTGACAATCGGCCTGTGTTTCTCTGTCTTGTAGTACTGGCTGTGTGCTGCGAGTTGGGTCTGGTATTGACTAGGGGTGCAATGGAACGAGAGACTCACGGTTGGGACTGATCCTCGGATCAGAGCTCAGATTTTTCGGATCATCGCAAACATTTTTTTTATAAAAACAGGACAAAAATAAACCTATCTTTCTCTTGTTTATTAAAACAAAATATATAAATACATTTCAAGAGGAAGGGATAATATATTTTTTACATTAAAAAACAGTAAACAGTTTAAAGTGTACACATCTTCCATGAGACAGTGTGTCTGAGTGACATGACATAAAGTGCAATAATGCACATCCTCATCTTCCTAAACAACATGGAGAAGAAGTTAAAGTGCTTTCATTGCACATCTTTCTGTGTAAATGTCCTGTGGTGAACATCATCTCCGTTGCCCTGGCTCCACCTGGCGGACAAAAGGCGGTACTGCACGTGCCTTTTAATTTATTTTATTATTGTGGTCTGCAGTACACGTGTGTGGACCGCGGACCACATGTGAACCGAACGGATCACGGATCAACAGCGATCCGTTGCACCCCTAGTTGTGACTGTTTCTCTGTGTTGTAGTACTGGCTGTGTGCTGGGGGTAGGTCTGGTGATGACTGTGTTTCTCTGTGTTGTAGTACTGGCTGTGTGCTGGGAGTTGGTCTGGTGATGACTGTGCTTCTCTGTCTTGTAGTACTGGCTGCGTGCTGGGAGTTGGTCTGGTGATGACTGCTCTGTGCGGGTCTGAAGCTGCGGGCGGACGGTCCCGTGTCGCTCCCACCCTGGACAAGCTGCTGGCTCGACTGCAGGACAGCCTGGGTCAGAGCCGGACGCTGCTCGAGGTAACACTCAAAAACTCTTGTCTCTTCTTGAATCCCAACCAGGATCGCTTTTATTCCTGCTCATGGATAACACAACTGGAAATTGACTTTGAACATTTGGTTCACAACCAGGTACAGTAAATATAACATAGTTTAAAATATTATATAATAACATTGTAAATATACAACAATAAAAATGACTAGGACTAGCACTAGTACAAGCGCTGTCAGAAAATAATAACAATAATATTGCGCCGTCAAAAAAATCCTAAAAATATAATACAATAAAATTAAAAGATAAGATATGGTAAATAGTGACACCGTTAGAATGTTTACGAGAGCAGCATGGGGTTGGGGGAATGTGTTGGCTGGTGCTCCTGTCAATGCACAATAGCCGTACACTTTGTTTGCGTGCAAGGCACTGTTTCTATTCACAAGTAGCAAAAAAAACAACAATGCCGACAGAAGACATGGCGGTGGTTCAACGTCGTATCAATGTGACTTTCCAGGGGGTGTCGTTGGCGGAGTGGTTATGGACTGTGCCCCCATTCATGCTACCGCAGCGTCCACTGTGCCGACAGTTCTCCTACCCTGGTCGACTTGCCTGCAATGTCTACCCCCAATCTCTTCAACCCAGTTTTTCGACTAATCCTATCCAATGTGATGTGAATCACAATTGACTTGCAGGGCTACTTTTTAGTGTGATATAAAACGGGATGATGTGAAGTCGCGCGACTGCTATTTCCCTTTAGTTATGTCAGAAAGGATTTCATTTGGAATGGAAATTCTCTGCTGGAAATGTACATTCTATTCATGTAGTGTGTAGTGCTCAAAGTGAAGTGCACTTCGCAAAGTATTCATTTTATTTGTTTAATCATCACCATTTTTTGGGGGGTCCGCGTTGGCCGAGTGGTTATGGACACCGCACCTAACGTGACCCCATTCATGTTAGTGGCGCTGTGTCTACCGCAGCATCCGCAGTGTCGCGAGTTCGACTCCGCTCGTTGACTTGTCTGCAATGTCTACCCCCGATCTCTTCAACCCAGTTTCCGACTAATCCTATCCAATAAAGATGGAAAAACAGTGCTGACGCCGGAAAAAATATCGTAAAAAAAACAAAAACAAAAATCATCACCATTTTTTTGTGACCTATCCCATGACCTCTGCGCTATGTCTCTAGTACCGGTTAACGGGGAATAATCCCTCTAGTTTACTTATTGATTGTGATTCTGTGGGGGCAGGTGCTGGCGTATGCGGTGGCTGGGGTGTGCGTGTCGGCCTTCAGTGCTGGACTGGTGGACTCCACCAAGGCCGAGCAGGTGATGGGAGTCCTTCGCACGCTCACCGAGGAGAGCCAACAGGTGATAACTGCCGGCGGACTCGGATAACATTATTCTCATGAAAATGCTCTGTGCTGAAAGGGTCATTTGCAAGAATCGGCAAACTGCGGAGTAGTTCCACTTTGGAAGAAAAAGTAGTAATTATGTTTTGTCTTTTGAGTTGTGTTTCTTGTGACTTCATGTAGAGCTGTGCAAGAAATCGAAATCAGATTATTTTGTTCAGAGGATTTTTGAAAAAGTGAAATCGTCGAATCAGATTTCCTTTTCAACTTGTCTTGTTTCAAGTTATATGGGTGAGTAAAATGTATATACATTGATAATTGTATTAATCCTTCTTGGAGTACGTCTTGGAGTACAGCAGCACCGCAGAACAAAGCGCCGATGTGCTCGCGATCAAGATCTCAGCAAAGTCGCTTAAATCCTTGCCTATCAGGGAAAAAAGTTCCATGGCTGTGGTGAGCAATGCTTAAAACTCAAAGCTTTTCCCTGTCAAAAGTAATGTGATTGCCACAACATGTAACATAAAAACAAACAAAAGATATAAATCTAAACGAGAGTCAATAGAGGGAGAACGATACTACTGTGAAGAGTACTTATTAGGTCCGGCATGCCGGCTGCAGTCCGCTTCAAGGGCGCCCAGATTAGACTTCCAAATAGAATAAAAGGGGGCTAGAGAGCCACGTACTAAGAACCTTAATTTCTCAAGATGTCTCTTTTCCAAAATGTCAGAGACGGGGCAGTGGGGTCCTTCCATTTAAGCAGAATGAGACATGTGTCTAATGGCGTAGAGAAGGTAACCCTGTTTAATTCTCTTGAATGCCTTTTTAACTGTTGTACCAGACTCCAGGCTTCTCTCTTGCCCTGGGCCTGGTAGTCCACGGTCTGTCGCTGAGTGGTCATGGCAAGGCAGAAGACCTCCTCCCCAGCCTGCTGGGTGCCTGGATCAAGATACTCCTGGCTGAGGTATACCCACCTCATGTCTAGACAGACCATGGCTGTGTCCGAAATCGTTCCCTACTCCCTACTCCCCACATAGTGCAGTCAACAGCAGCAACGGACATGATTTCGGACACTAGAGTCGGTGCCTTAAAAATTATTATAATATATATTGTTATAAAATATATAATTATAAAATTCAATAATAATCACAAAAGTCAAAAGTACTTACATTTATAATATGAGGAGTCTTGGATGCTTTGGCCGTGGATGGACGATGGGTGTACTTCTGCTGAATTGTCCTGAAGTATCCTGAATAAACCCTGGTGAATAATCCACACCGTCTGATCATTGGAGAACCTGGTAAGATGACTTTTTGATGATTTGGAAAATGATCCCATGTCTATTCGGTAAACTGTGACTTGTTGGAGAAACATGATAAGATTACTTCACTCCCGTTGAAATCTGTGGGGCTAAGCTATGCTAACAAAGTACCGCTGAGCAACAGCGTGAGTGATGAATGAATGAATGAAGAACCTATTTCAGTATGAATTGTCAGTGGTCCTTTTAAGGTTGAAACTTTTCTAGCCTGGCGAGCCATAACCAACTCATCATCCACTTATCGCTAGACGCTTGCATTGGGTCTGGTAAAACCAGGGTTGGAAAACTTAAAAAACAAAAACGAAGTGTCAATCAAATCGTGTTATCCAGTCACCGCGCAGTAGTTGGGCCAAGCGGCGTGGAGGCGTGACAACCAAACTCCGCCCACGTTTTGCGTAGCCCGTACAAACTCCCCCCACATCCGTGCTGATTGGTCGATTGATTCCGTACTGACGGCGGCCCCGATTCTGGCTCGCCAGGCTAAAACTTTTCAGGATCACTAGATGCCTTACCGATAAACCTACTTGCCAAATATGGTCAAATGTTAAAAAAACTACAAAAAAACAAGAATTTCCCCCCATTGTTTCTTTCTGTTCTATTCCAGGGTTGCCCCACGATGCAACGTCTGGCAGCAGTAAACGGCTTGGTTGCTCTGGTGGGCTCTGAGACGTACCTGATTCAGGTGAGACATGATTTATACTTTGAACAAACCCACAACAAGACATAATCTCTATTACCGTATCTTCCACAGTATAAGCCACAGCGTACTGTCAGGCGCACTGTCAGTGAATGGTCCTTTTTCTTACTTTTTTTCATAAATGAGACACACAGGACTATTAGCACATAACAGAAATGAGAGAGAGAGATGTATTGAATATCCCAGAATTGCTTCAGATCAAATTTGTTTTTGCTTATTTAAAGAAGGCCATCCAGTGTTAAGATTTTTAAAATATGTGCCTTAAGGATTACATCACAAGTGGTGTGGTAGAGAATTTTTATTTAGACATTGAGTTGCGTTACGAGTTCTGTTAAACTCGACTGAATTAATTCATGTGTAAGACACACCAGACTATAAGGTGCACTGTGTGTGTCCGAAATCGTTCCCTATCCCCATATAGTGAACTATCAAAGTCAAAGTCATTTTATTTGTCACATGTACCGCATGTTGCCATGCAGCACAGATGAAATTCCTTTTCTCTCCGCGCCATGGTGTACATAAAAACATTGAACACATTACATCCAAACATTCTGTGCATTCATGTATCTAAAAACATAGAAATACATACGGGGTGCACGCCATATTATAGGGGTGTCCAAATTAAGTATCCCACAATGCACCGCAAAAAGTAGTGAGCATCGATGTACCCTAGACGGAGCAATATAATCCATAATGCAATGCGAGAGATATATTAAAAATGACCTAAAAGCGCAGCGGGACTAAATAGCGACCGACTGCAGCAAATAGTTATGAAGCTAAGTACTTCTGACTTTTTGTGATGATTGTCTAATTTCATAATTATATTTTTAATAATTATATTTTGTAACAAATTTGACGGAGCCAACTCTAGTGTCCGAAATCTCGACCGCTGCTGTCGAGTGTACAATAAGTGATTGCACTATGGGAAGTAGGGGAAAGGGAACGATTTCGGACGCAGCCATTGTCTTTCCAAGCACGTAATTCTTTTTTTTTTTTCTTTTGCAGTTGAAGACTGAGTCGGAGCAGTCGGCGCAGCAACAAGGCCGCCTGAATGAAGTGATACGTGCCATCACACAGGTAGTTCACATGTTTCACAACAGCTCATTTCATTCTCATGAAACATGGCTCAGTCTGTCCGTCCTGCAGAAAACACATGCTTACAGCCAAAGACGTCAAGACCTATTTTTAGAATTCTGAATATTGGAATCAGTTTTACGAGGAGCAGAAACGGAAACAAAAAAAGATTTCTTCAAATGTTCCGGAACAGAAGCTGAACATTATGAACTCCACAAAACTGGTCAAAAACGTTTTTTTTTTTTTTTTCGTTCTTTTAATATTTTAACATTTCCTATGTCTCCCAGACATAGGATATTTCTGGTTGGAGTTGGTCACAACTTTCACTGTCAGTCACCAAGCCCCATGCATCTGGGGCTCCATCTTGTGGACAGACGAGGAAGCGAATGTAATAGCGTTGATACAGTTGCACTGAAGTTTGAAAATCCACCAAATATATTTTGTATAAACTATATCTAAACTTAACATAAGGAACATTAAGACCAAACGAAATGTTTGTGTTCCAAACCGGTTCAGGAACGAAATTTTGGTGGCGGAACGGTTCAGAGAGCAAAAAACGTTGAACATAGACTTGCCTGAACCGCTCGGAACGTTTTAAAAATATTTTAGTTTTCAAGCCCTGATGAAAGTAGAGATCCTCTTCTTTTACACTTGTTGTATACTTATTTATTTATGAACTGACACAGTAATGTGATATGAATCACAATTGACGTGTAAGTTACTTTTAAGTGTAGTGGCGACCGCTATTTCTGTTTAGTTCGCCACAGAGTATTCCATTCGGAACAGATCACGACGACTGTCAAAAATAATCCTGCAAGGCACAGTGCCAGGTGGATGGAAGAGACAAAGACATGGGAAGATGACATCCAAGAATGGACAAGTTGCAGGCTGTGTGAACCCATGCACGTGGCCAAGAACAGAGAGAGATGGGGAGAGCTGGTTGTGAAATCTTCAGTGGAGCACCAACAATCAGCCAGACTAGGGGCCTGGGTTTGCAGGCATATCTTAAAGGTTTACCTTCTCTGAATCGTTCCCCCACCAAAATATTGGTCCTGAACCGGTTCGGAACGCAAACATTTTGTTCTCTCTTAAAGTTCCTTATTTTGTGCAATGTTCATTTTAGATATAGTTTATACAGATTAGGTATATTTGGCGAACATGAAAACCGGGTTTAAAACGCCTTTACATTCGCTTCCTCATCTGTCCCCTAGATGGAGCCCCAGATGCATGGGGCTGGATGACTGACAGTGAAGGTGGACGGAAATAGTCTCCCAGACATGGGATATGTTAAAATATTTCAAAATGTTCCGTTTTTGTTACGGAACTTTTGAATAACTTTTTCATTTTCGTTTCTTCGTAAAATCCCATAAAATTCTGTTTGTTTTCGGTTTCCGTTTTCGTTCCTTGAACCGGTTCGGAGCCCTGGTATGGGACAGAGATGAGATGATGAGTTCGTTGACTGATGTTTATGTTCAGATCATCACCTTCTCTGGAGCCATCGGCTTGCAGACCAACAGTGCCTGTCTGATCGGACACTTGCACCTGGCCCACCTATCAACCAGTCACACTCACACCACAGGTATAGAATGAATGAATGAATGGATTTTATTTTTAGTGTATATACAGTGTGGTGCTAATGAAGCTGATTGTGTGGTTATCATGTGTTATTCTGTCCAGTTCCTCCAGACTTTGCATATCTTCCTGAAAACAGCATCATCCGCGCTGCTGGTGACTTCCTGAACCAGGCGGGGAAGAAAGGTCGGCATAATCACTCACTGTTATACTATCACTGTTAATTTTGCCTTTGAATTTGGAACGATTTCCTTTATGTATTTTTTTGGCCCAGTCGTACCGTTTTTCAGCTTCAGAATTGGCTGGAAAACAGGTGATGAAGGGGGAGGAGGCATGCAGCAAATCTGTCGGTGAGGGAGGCGAGCCCACAATTCTCCGTGCTATCATGGCATGTGTGCGTTTTGTTGTGCACTCACTCTTAACGGATTGAGCTATTGCTGCGTGTAAAATTGGAAAGATTATTAACCTGAAACGTTATTGATATTGCAAATGTTGAACAATATATATTCAACACATTATGTGTAGGACGGACCAAACAAGGAAATTATTAATCAATGTCGATTAATCGATTATCATATTAGTTGCCGATGAATCCAATAATCGATGATAATCGATTATTGGATTAATCGATTGATTCTGAAAATCCAAAATATTTAGATTAGAATTACTTGAACATTATTAATAAAAAGTATGATTATGAAGAACCATCAAAATATTAGCGTCTAATTAAGTGTAATAAGTTTGTGTCTGAGACATTAACTTAATTGTTCTTCGCTAACATGAACCAAAATTGACTACATTTCACGTTGACAAAAACATAATTTCTGTGTCGCTGTGAATAAACGTCTTGACTCGGTCTCGGGGCTGTATGGCAACCCCAGCTCACCAACCAGGCACGCACTTCAGGCGTGAGGCGATGTGGCCCCTATGAGGCGTTTGTCGCTGAGCAGCGCACAACGTGGAGATGGTAACATACTCAAACATAGTTTATTTATATAGCACTTTTCATGCAGAGCAACACAAAGTGCTTCACAGAAACAGAACATTGATCAATACAACATTACCCACAGACCCCCAACGCATTCAAACAGGCACACACTCACCCACAGACACACACGTAGTAGGCTAGGGCTATTCAACTACTTTTCTCAGAGGGCCACATTGTCAGAAACCCAATGGGCCTGGGGCCGGAGCAGAGCCTGGGCCTGCGCCCCCCCACCCTTCATTAACCTCCGGCCTATTTGCACAACTTGACACTACACAAAACCACATTTTCATAACTTTTATTTAAAGTAGCATACTTCCCATTAAAGGGGCTTCAATTCTATGCAACAGTGGTGCTTTCTTGTTTGTAACAAGCAACATCTGAAACAACAACAACACACAAATAGTGATAAACAGCAGCAGCTCACTTAAACTACAACACATTTATAGTGCATCTGTTGAGATAAAGAAACAGAGTCTCAGATAGACAAAAACATGGTTGTCAAAAAAAAAAAAGTTCACTTTCTCCCCATGCTCCATTCCTGATGGTATCTGGTGTTCACCTGTTCAGGTCCGGAGGTGTTTGCTCCGGTGCTGGTGAGAACAGTTCTGGCAGCGCTCGCCATAGGAGGAGCCAGCCATCAGTTCCCTCCTGTCAACTGGAACACCTTGCTGTCCCCTCTGATGAGACTCAACTTCAGTAAGGACTAACCTCACTGGCCTGTTAATAACTGGACCTTTTTTTAGTAAAATGTCCAGTGGAAACGCACGCTACTGTATTATTAAAAATTACGGTGGTGGGGGCGCGGGGGCAGAGTGGTTAGAGAACGCGTCCCCCAGGCCACAGGCTAAGCAGCGCCGCCGGTTCACTTAGCGTCTCCGGCTATTCTGCAATGTTTATCATCTGGGTCAGACTTCCCAACATAAGTACGCTTCTGATAGTTATCAAGTCATCAATATTTATGGAAAATGGTGAGCAAAGCAGGGTGGATAATGGGTAATTGGTCACAGAACAACCTCACGTGAGTGGATATTGAAGAGTGGCCGTTTTGTCTGACAATTCATTCGTCTAAATATCTGTAGTAGCAGTAGTAGAAGTAGCAGCAGCAGCTAAGGCTGGGATGATCTTGACATTGCATGGCACAATAATCGTGACTCAAAATAGCATGATATACTAAATGATCGGCTACCCCTGCGCGCCCCCACGTCCCAGGCCTAGTAGTTCACACACTTCTTATTGGCTCTTGGAAATGTTTTATGAAAGCATTTAATGAATTATTCCTAGGTAATAGAAAATGTTTAATGGTCTTATCGCTGCGGTCATGTGGTTGTTCTAACCGGGCGTGTCGTTTCTTAGGAGAACGTGTCCAACATGAGTGTGTGGTGCTGGCAGCATCGCAGGCGCAGACCTCCCACAGTGCAGCCGTGTTTCTGGGTAGCTGGCTGACCCCACCTCTGGTTCACTGTCTGAGTGTAAGACCTGCTAAATGGATTCACCTATTAACAGTGTGCACCTTACTTGGAGAAAGTAATCTGACGGGCATAGATGTAAAAGGACCCAGATTTCTTAGTTGAGTAAAAGTGAAATACATTTGTATAAAAAAAATGAAGATTAAAACTTTCTGATCCAAATATCTACTTATGTCAATGTAAAAAAAAAACAGACTCCGAAATATACTCAAAATATTTTTGAAAGTAAAAAGTATAAGGGCAGGAAATAATGTCTTAACTTGTGGTGATTGTTGTAACGATACATACTGTACAGCTGGGTTATCCAATTGGCGGCCCGCGGGCCAAATCCGGCCCAGTTTTTCTGGCCCATGGAAGAATTCTGAGAAAGTTTTTGTTCCAGATGTTGCTTGTTACAAACAAAAAAGCACCATTGTTGCGTAGAATGTAAGCCCTTTTTATTGGGAAGTACGCTACTTTAAATAATAGTTATGAAAATATGGTTACGTGTTGTGTCAACTTGCACAAATAGGAGGTTGATCATTTGTTACAGACAATGTAAGAAAGGATCAACCAAACACTGATCTGTGCCCCACAATCTGCCCAACCCGTTCCATTTACTAATTTTTGTTGGAATTATTAGTGGAAGCAGCCATCCCATTAGTCCAGAAGAACATGTGACCACATCAGTGAGTAACTTCAGGTCGGATTTCGACTCAATAATTATGCGAAACGGTGAGCGAAGTGGTGTGGATAATGGATAATTCGTGAAAGAACAAAGAGCGACCTCTAGTGGTCGGATTTTGAACCGGTGTGGGTTTTGTGTGACAAATTCAGCCACTTCGGTCCACTACAATGGCTTTAGAAAATCATTGCCGCCCTTCTACCATCCTTACAGCACCTTTTCCAGGACAGGGTGAGGAATTGGGCCAAAACATAGTAGTGGACCTCTCCCACCCAGCGCACCACCTTTTCTCCCTCCTCCGCTAGGGAAGGTGCTACCGATCCCTGCGCACTAAGACCTCTAGACTGAAAAACATTTTTTTCCCTCAAGTAGTGATGCTACTGAACGCAGGCGGTAGCCCTGCTTGATATGCTGACTTGTCACATGTACAGACTCTATGCCAGTGCTGCGTTTTTCTTCTTTTGTTTTTTGACCTTATTACTATCTGTCGTGTCTTGAGAAAGTCGTTTCATGCCCAACTAAAATTCCATGTGTGTGTACTGCTGTCATTTATATGCAATATGGCAAATTAAAATGAATCTTTAATCTTTACACAGGCAGCTATACAGACAATGGAAGTGCGTTTCAGACGGCGGAACAAAATGTCAGCCTTCTGTTTTGGTCGCGTAAACTTGTCTATATGGGAGAGTCGGCCCAACATTTTTTATTGCCAATGCAGAAAGTACTGCAGTAGTTTCACCTCTACATTTGCTGCTTTCTTTATAATGGATACTCTTTTTACGACCACCCGGTGATTGATTATCTCGCTAGTGATTCAAAAAAAGAACTAAATACTTTTCGTTTGCACGAACGACAACACTGCCACACACACAACAGTCTCTCCCACCAGCAGTAGGACTTGGAGAGACAGTTGTGTATGTGTTGGAGTGTTGAATCGGTTGGACACCCGTTGGAGCATTGAACGGCGTTGGAACAGTGAACGCGTTTGCTTCAACGTTCACCCGCCATATCGCGAGCCTCAGTTGGACTATTATTGTCAGACCGCTCAGGGGCCTGCCGGCTCCGGGATGGGCTGGCTGTTTGCGGCGCAATGTCCGACTGAGTCGCCATACGGCGTGTGATTGGAGGGGGTGCCGCAAAATGTTCGAAACCCTGGATAAAATACCCTTCTATTTCCTCCTCCAGCCACCCACACAGGCCCACCTCTACGAGACGCTGGGGTCCTGGATGAAGAGTGTCCCGGAGGACAAGCTCCAGGCCTACGTGGAGACCCTGGGGGTGCAGCGCTTCAAGCAGGGGGCAGGTGGAGGTGGCGGGGGGGACAAGGAAGAGGAACTGCGGCCCGGACCGGGAGCCAGGAGCCTCCAGGGGGCGATGCTCCGGGGACTGGCGGCCGCCATGAGCCTCCCCAATCCACCGAAACACTGCTGGACCCTGCTCTGTTCCACTACGGAGAAGATATATGACAGCCTCCCTGGGCTCTTACAGGTAAGATTTATGACACAGAGTGATGGTAGACGTCTAGTATTCTGTAACTACCAATTTATGAGTTGGAATAACATACTAATTATGTAGTATTTATATATATATATTCTTTTTTTTTATCAAATATTTGTAACAAACTTAAACAACTCAACAACTTAAAAACGCAACAACTAATAAACCTCTCTGGACCTAAATGGGTAGCTCATCATCATCATCACTGGCTGACCGTTGGGGCGCCAATGAAGACTTCACAACCAGCTCTCGCCACCTCTCTCTGTACTCGGCCATTCGCCTGGTGTCACTCAACCTGCACCTTGTCCACTCTTGGGTGTTATCTTCCCATCGCTTTCTCTGTCTTTCTCTCCTTCTTCTCCTTGTTTTTGAGAGTCCTTTTGAGAGATCTTGTGACATGTCCGTACCATTTTAGTTTTTGTTTTTTTGACTGTGGTTAGTAGATCTTCATATTGTCTGATGGCTTGTTTTATTCTGGGTTTCACTTCCTCATTGGTGACGTGCTCTCTATACGAGATGCGTGATGCCTGCGGAAACATCTCATCTCTGTGACCTGAATTCTTCTCTCTGGTTTGCCGTTGGAGTCCCTGTCTCACAAGCATGTCTCAAGGCACAGTGCGGGGTGGACAAGGTGCAGACTGAGTGACACCACGCGAGTGACCGAGAACAGAGAGAAATGGAGTGAGCTGGTTGCAACGTCTTCAGTGGCGCCCCAACTGTCAGCCAGACTGCAGGACTGATGATGATGTATTGTACATGTTAATTAGTGTCACTGTTAAAGGAAGCGTTACCAATGCTATTCGTGCTATTAACAAGTCTTTGTATTTGACAGGAGGACCAAGTGGAGCTGTACGTCACTGTCACCAAGTGTCTCTCTGAAATGTCTGACACGGAGATCGAGCGCATCGTTCGAGTAACTGAGGTACACTACGGAACTACACTACGGATGTAATGTCAAGTGTTTATTCTTCTTGCTTGTGCTGTTTGTGTTCTTGGTAGCAGTTGTTTTAATAAAGGTGTGAACAACATTTTTTTTAATCAAAAATGTTTTTTGCCTCTGGTGTGGGGGCACACACACCAGAGCTTTGAACCAATATGCCGAACAGAAACAGAATAATGTTTCCGGTTATGAGTTCCACGTTCCCGAACTGGTTACAACAAAAATATGTTTTTCCCGGAAGGGTTAATTTTGTTCCTGTCAGCTGAAACATTGTGGTGCTTCAATTCAAGTTGATGCTCGTGGCGGGCGCGGCTGGGAAGGGAAGGCGCACGACGGCAGAGACTGGCGGAGCAGCGGACGCATGTGGGACAGACCGTGCCGTGTTTCAGCTTTGAGGAACAAAATAAAACCGGTATTAAGCAGTTACCATTATTTTAAAATTAGTGTTCCAGATCATTAAAAATGTTGTATTTTCCTTCCTGTTTTCATTCCCTGAACCAGTTCAAAGCCCTAACACACACATACGCACACACGCAATCTCAAAATGAATTTGCGGGGTCCGCGTTGGCCGAGTGGTTATGGACACCGCACCTAACGCGACCCCATTCATGTTAGTGTCGTTGCGTCTACCGCAGCGTCCGCAATGTCGCGAGTTTGACTACGCTCGTCTGCACTGTCTACCCCCGATCTCTTCAACCCAGTTTCCGACTAATCCTATCCAATAAAGATGGAAAAACGGCGCTGACGCCGGGAAAAAAAATAAACTTGGAAAAAAATAATAATTGAACTACCCGTCCCTGCTCCAGGCCAGTATGGAGAAGAGCTCCTTCTGCCTGGGCTCGCTGTGCTCCCAGGGACGCCTGCCTCTGCTCTGCCTCAACGACATCGTCAGCGGCCTGGTGAGAGGGTGGGCCGCGCCCCGGGTGGGCTGGCTGCTGCTGCACACCTTCTACCAGTGTAGACTGGCTCCCGCCGGACCCAACACAGGTGAGTCCTGTTGTGTTTTCCACCAAATTGACGGCAATTAGAGTGGCTTAGACGTGTCAATTGACACGGGACGCCAATTCTTGCGTTGTTTGACGCCTGGTTTCCACTGGTGACGCAACGCACCCAACGCACGCAGCGCAACAAATAAAACATGTTGTAGCCATCGTAGCATGCTCCACTACGTGCCGAATGAGATGATTTGCCAATACCAAAAAGGGGTTGAGCCTAAAGATGTTGGAAGTAGGGGAACCGGGGAAGTGAGCCAGAGAGTCTTGAATGCTGGTGCTGTGGGGGGACGATGGGTGTCCCGCTCTGTAACTGTCTGTGCCGATTGTTAAATCATCCTGAATAAACCCTGGTGAATACCACACCAATTCCATACCAATTCCACACCGTCTGATCATTGGAGAACCTGGTAAGATGACTTTTGATGATTTGGAAAATCATCGTTGGGGAAACACAGACTAGAATCTTACGGTTTTAGCAATGACAGCACTTTTGCCATCTCTGGTTCTCTGTAGGATGTCTGTGGAAGTGTGGAAGAGTTGAAATGAAATGTTTTCAGGAGTGTCCAAGCGTGCGGAGTGGTTACTGGAGCTGATGGGACATATTCGGAATGTGGCCTACGATACGACCTCTGTGGACTGCTCAGACACCCGGCTGGTATGGAACCAACACATCATAATAACAATTTCTGGCTGCACAGCTTCTGGATTTGCCAGCCAAACAGTAAATATCTCTTCCAATTCTGGCAATTTAGCACTTTGAATACTTTGTTTGAGTGCATAGTGCTGTTCCAATTCAGAAGTAGCAAAGTGAAGTGTTCCAAAAGTCCTCGGATGCGTTGAACTTTCAGACACTTGGCAATAAATTATAAGGAATGTATAAACGTGTACTTATTCAAAGTAATTTAAGTGGCGGGGCCACTCAGCCAAATGTTTCAAAACATTTTTCATTTGTATCCTATTTATTTTATAGTGAACTGTCGCAGCAACGCAATATGAATCGCAATTGACGTGCAAGGTTGAAAAGTAAAGATTACTAGTTGCTGAAAAAGAGGCTAAAATCAAACATCATCTGATCATCAGGTATTCTGATAACTTTTTTGAAGTAACTATGGCAACACTGATTGCTTGGTAACTAACAATAAATTAATGCATTAAATGTGGGTTGGCTTGGGCGGGGCAGTGGCAGAGGCTGCACCATCGCGCTCCCCCGTAGTGTCTGGGGAGCGCCATGGGTTCTATTCCCCGTGTGAGTGAATGTCTACGATGTCAACCCCCGATCTCTTCAACCCCAGTTTCCGCCTAATCCTACCAATCAGGGCTTTGAAGTTTGAACCAATATTGTTTCCCAATCGGTTTGTTACAAACAAAAACGATATAATAACGTTTCCAGTTATGAGTTCCACCAATAAATTGACATTCCCGAACAGGTTAGGGAAAAAAAAAAGTTCCCGGTTAATTTTGTTCCTGTCAGCTGTTTAATGCTGTATAATATATGTCAGGGCAAACCCACAACGACTCGCTACAGAGGCACGCTGCTGGTAGCGCTCTACAGACGAGGTCTCGTTGCGTGTCGAGGCGAACCCACAACCACACACTCCATTTTATATATATTTTTGTTTTATTTTTGAAGTTATCCCAAAGTGCACTCATTTGAGAAACAAAATCGGTATTAACCGGTTACCATTATTTTTTTACCTTTAGTGTTCCTGTTCCAGAACATAAAAAATAACGTTTCCGGTTCTGTTTCTCTTCTCTGAAAAATTGTTTCTTGAACCGGTTCAAAGCCCTGCTACCAATAAAGAATGAAAAACACGCTTGCTCATGAAAAGAAAGGAAATAAAAAATATGGGTTTGGATATTTATTGATCAAATGTTTGGTTCGCCCCAGGCCACCGAGTTGCTGCTGCAGGTGTTGTGTGGTGCGGTGGTGGCGTGGTGCGACCACACCACCCCTCTCCTGGTGGGAACACGGGATCGCTGGATGCTGGACCTCCCTGCGCTCCCTCACCCTCTGTACGGTGAAGCCCGCCTGGCTCAGGGAGCGCTGCTGGTCTGCCTGGACACCCTGCCCTTCGCCTTGAGAAGACTACTGACCAAGGACTCCTGGGCGTGCCACTTACAGAAGGTTAGTCAGGGGTGCAATATACAATCTGATTGTGGATCTTGATCTTGGAACGGTCGCAAATTTTCAATCGTACGTGTAGACCACTTTCCGGTTTACTTCCTTAACTACCCCCGTCGATGCTCGCCACTTCCCGTGCCATTCATTTTGCCGTTTTGAAAGGATGGTGGTAACTTGTGCTGTGCTATTCCACACCCTAATGCTCTCGTGCGGATCTATGCCCCACAAACGCATGATTCAATAATCTGCGCAACTCGTTCCATTTAATCATTCAATTTGGAATTACCAGTGGAAGCAGCCATCCCATTGGTGCTCAATAACCACTCTGCCACGGTGCCCCCCCCCCCCCAGATAAAATATAAGAAAATATAAAATACAAGAAAATACACACAAGACAACAACCATTCACACACACACCAAGCCCAAAAGGGAAGGAGGGAACTAGTGGGAGAAAGATCCTAGTGTGAAGAGGCGTTATTAGGTCTGATAGGGTGGCCGCAGTCGGCCTCGAGGGCGGCCAGATTCCAGGCGGGGTTGTTGGGGGGGTCTTGGCACGTGGCCCAGAGAGGCACGATGCTCCAACAGGACTCGCAGCGTGCCAGGGCTTGTTGTTAATCTGGAATGTTCTTTCAGTTCCTAGACTGGCTGCTCAGCATAGCAGAAGGCCCTGAAGACCGACTGTCAACCACCTCCATCAACACTGCCCGGGGTGAGATACATTACTAGAGCTGGAACCAGTTAGTTAATGAACTCCTTCATATTTTAGGTCAATGTGAACGAGACGTTCAATTCTGTTCAGTTCAGAATTTGTTCATATCAGATTTCTAAAGCCTTCCGAGAAGACACGGCATTAAAAAAAACATTCTACCTCTGAGAGAATCTTACTCGGTCCCTAATCCAACCCAACGTTAAAACAGTTAATTATTGTCTTTTGTTCTGCTTGTACACTGTCAATAATGTTGACAAATTATAGCTGACGGCAATATTTTTAAAAAAGAAACAAAGTTCATTTTGGGGAACCAACTGTTCACAGTTCAAAATGATGACCTATGAACGATGAATTGAACAAATTGATTCATTACAATTAAGTTCATGTTGAAAGTGAACTTGCCCAACACTGTGGATTAATTAATAGTTGATCATGGAATTAATCGCTAAATGATTCGATAAACGATTGATCAGCAGTCGATTAATCATTTCGTTGTTTCCTCTGGTTTAATTTCGTCCATTTTCTTGGATACTGAACACTGTTCAACCCCACAGCAACGCAAACCATAACTTGTCTCAGCTTCTTGATCACTCTCTGGCTCTGGCCGGGAAGCTTGTCGCTTTTGCTGGATGCACCGGGGGAATCTTACAATTAAAGATAACAAGTAAGCTTGGGTGATATGATAAATGTCATAAACTAGCAGGGATGGGTTGGTTCTTCCATGCTAACCGTAAAATGGAAATGACGGTGCAGATTTTGCAACACATGGCGATAATGGGACATCAAAATGTTAGCAATATTAGTAACTTTTCACATTGGTTATCGTTCCCATTTTAAAGGAAATGTTTTAAAAGGAACATTAAAAGATTAATTGAATAATTGCCATCGTAAAAATAGTCAATTAATCGATGCGCCCTAGAACTTCATGTAATTACAAACAGGCAGCATCATTTTGGATTCATTGGATGTGTGTGTGCGTGTGCGTATGTCTGCGCGTGTGTGTGCTCCTGTAGCTTCTCTTCAAGCCCTGCGGTCGTGTTCAGAGTTTAAGAAGAAGGCAGTGTGGACACGGGCCTACGGCTGGTAGGGTTCTGGACGTCAACATATACCATAAAATAACTATCACTATTTTGTAGTAATAAAAAAATATAATTTAAAAATCCAATGGAGTCATACCCCTGGGGTGACCCAACCCATGTTGATCGAGTCTCAACTCGTGTCCCAGGGGCCGCCCTCAGTCCGTCCCACTTTGCGCTACCAACTTTGCGTGCCACCAGTAGGACGGACTACAAACAACTCAGACCACTGTAAAAGGATGTCCATGTCATGGACTGGGATAATGCAAGGATCATCACAGCAGAGAGCAACAGATATCAACGATGGATAAGGGGCAATAGAGATTAGGAAGCGTGACAAGGACTCCATCAACAGAGCTGAGGGATCGTACACTCTCTCTCGCGCATCTGGGATTCGATCCTGCCCCCACACGGGGGGTGAGCGGAGTCGGGCTGGCGGGAACGGAGCACACCCTCAAGGAAGTGATATAGCTATGGCATCACCATGACAACAGGACGACAACTCCATGAAGAAGGCTGCAGCCCTGCAGGCGAAACTGTAGAGGTAATTTCAAAACATTTATCTGTCTTGAATAAGAAACAAGTATAGTTGTATGCATTTATCTCAGACAGTATAAACGTCTAGAACTACAAGAAGTGGATCTGACGTCATTTTGTGCTCGTCTGCGACATCAATGTCATCCATTTCCAACTTGGGTAGGATGTTGCTAACGTCTGATGTCAGCCTTACCATGTTTTCCCCAGTCACGGTTTGCCGAAAACGTACTTACTGCCTTACATGGCGGTTGCGGTCGGTATATAAGGAATATATCTCCACTCCTGTCTGTTCTTTACGGATCTTCAGCGCTCCCTCCAGGGTCCTACGCCAGGTGTTCTTGGTCGGCCTCTTTTGGGCTTGTCTGCTGGTGTCCGGTAAAGAGCAGTCAGGGGAGTAAAGTCCTGCTCGCTACAGATAATACGTTCAATCCACTTCCAACGACTTCCGCCATGCGGTTTGGTTTGCACATGCTCAGAAGCGGTTGATTAGAGATGGTTTGGGGTGAAAGCTTCTCTGTAAATGCCGAATACACATTGGATCATTCCCCGTTCCTGTTTACCATACAGACATGGGTTCTGAGAATATCAGGAGAGAACAACATGTCTGTTGAATGCTTGACCCAGGAGAACACTTTGCCAAGCTGCTATGAAACAAAGAACATTTTTCTTTGTACAAGACATTGCATGCTGATATCCATACTAAAGTTCCCACCAATATTAGGGCTGGAACTCACAGGGAGCATGAATTTACATTTTGGTCCTGAGATTTGGACCTGAGACACCAGCATGCTGAGAAATTAGCTCATGTGGAGTGTAATTTTCAGGAAATGGTTGTATTATGTTGGATCAAGGTAAAAAAAAAATCAAGGTCAAGGTCAAAACAAATAAAAGAAAAATAAAATAAAAAGAAAGAAGAGTGTTGTGATTATTATGATTATTACACACAGATTTTGTGTGTATGTATGTATGTATGTATATATATATATATATTATATATATATATATATATATGTATATATATATATATGTATATATATATATATATATATGTATATATATGTATATATATATATATATGTGTGTGTATATATATATGTGTATATATATATATATATATATGTGTATATATATATATATATGTATATATATATATATATATATATATACATACACACACACACACACACACACACATATATATATATATACACGCACACACAGTGACAATAAAAGAAGGGAGA
>OMKY01117531.1:0-10977 GCA_900302395.1 Bregmaceros cantori | reverse complement strand
ACTGTTGCTTTATTACCGCATGTCCATCCACCACTACTCAACATTGGTGGAGGTCTTGTACCAATTACTTCCTATTGAAACCAATGGTTTGCATTGATTGCCAATTCTCTTTGAATACCAAGCCCTGTTCCCACTGCTGCACACTGTGAGATCCTCAGCTCTGTTACTTTTTGGTCCCATTTGTAACTGAGCCTTCTAGTTTGGGACTTTCCTGTAGTCATGTTTGGTTAGTTAGTTCACTATACTTTGGGTGAAATATTAGCTGCTACACTAATTAATCACCCATTCTCTTATCTGCATTTTTGCTGCAAAAATACATTTCATGCCCACATTTTTTTTCTCTTTTCTGGATTGGCTATGTTTCCTTTGAGCCTAAATGTGAATGTGTGTGTGTGTTGCAGGCTGGAGACCAGTGGTACACAGCAGGCTGCATGCAGCAGTGTCAGTGTCTGGATGGAGGTGTGATACGCTGTGTCAACACCAGCTGTGATCCAGTCACCCACATCTGTCAGCTGCAGGATGGAGAGTATGGCTGCTACCCTAATGGTACGATGCGGACCACAATAATGTAAAAATGTATACTTTCCGCTATGCAGAATAATATAGCAAATGCTAAAGAGCCGCTGTGTAATGTATATTTGTGTGGGTGTTTAAATTACAGCACCACAATGCATTTAGGGCTATGAGTAACAATATATTCCAAAATGTACATGCCTATAACTTTCATTGTGATTATTTTTTGAGTACATTGAAAGATTTTTGTAAATAACCAACACTCATCATCAATCTCATAGATTTTGGGTGTCGTCTTTGTGTGTAATTCAGTCATAGCTGTTGAATACGTTTAATAGAATCAACTGTCTTGTGCAGAGAAGGCTCAATAAATAGATGACCTCAATATAAACCTTCACCTCCAGGTTCCACTACACCTAGACCACCAACTGCTGCTCCCACGACACCTTCAGTCCCAACAACTCCAATACAAACTACTGTCACTACACCAAGTAAGTACAGTAATTCCTAACATCCAGTAGTACAGTGAAAACGTTCCCATAGCATCATCACATCCTTCCCATACATCCACACCGTTACTCACACGTGTCTGTTTTTCTCTCCCAAAGTCAAGTGTCCTCCTGACTCTGAGTACATTGAGTGCGGCCCAGCATGCATCCCTAGCTGTCAGGAGCCCTCCACCAACTGCACAGGCTCCTGCATCAGCGCCTGCTTCTGTAAGCCAGGCTATGTCTTCAGGGGGCGCCGCTGTGTTCCTGTGGAGACATGTGGCTGCTTGGACGGCAACAACAACTACTATGAGGTATGACTGCCTCCTGGAACTGCTTCCCAGCTTGCTAGATGTCTGCAATATATAGCCAAACCTTCTCATGCTGTTCATCTCCCTGGCTCCCACAGCCTGGAGAAGTCATCTTTGGTGACGGCTGCTCCCAGCTGTGTCACTGTGCAGGAAATTACACTCTGTCCTGTGTGGACAATTCCTGTGACACCACTGAAGAGTGCAGAGAAGTCAACGGGGTGCACGGCTGCTATCCTAAAGGTGATTTCTTCCTATGCGACTTCTATGAATCAATTTTGACCATTCTGTTTGTGTGTGCTACAACCTAAATGTAAACAATAAGAACTACATCCTTAGTACATTCACTCATTTGTATGAGTATGAGTCCCTTCAATTTGTAGTGGTAGTAAAAGTAGATAAATATATAATATAAGTACATTATGGGATAATTGCCAATTGATTTGATTATGGAAGAATCTGTGAACAACAATGTAAAAGTAATGAAGAAAGGTCATTGACAAATAACTTCATGTCAACTCTCTAGGAACATCCACCTGTGTTGCCAGTGGGGACCCTCACTACACCACCTTCGACAAGAGGAAATACAATTTCATGGGCAACTGCAGCTATGTGATGTCTACGCCCTGCAACGACACATCCGTGCCTTACTTTGAGGTCCATGTTGACAATGAGAACCGTTTCAACAGACCAACCATCTCCTACGTGAAGGCTGTGCATGTTTATGTGCACCAACTTAAAATCTCCATCCTGAAGGGAGGCACTGTCCAGGTGAATGAATGTGTGAATTTTATAACAGACGGAATTGCAGCCCTTGTGGGGAGAGTAATTGACCACAAATCCTTATATTTTTGTGCCTTTGGTAATTTTTTTCAGCTGAATGGGACTAAGGTCAACCTGCCTGTGGCACCGGCCCCTGGTGTGTCTGTGTTCAAGTCTGGTAAACACTACACAGTGTCCTTGGACTTTGGTGTTACAGTTCGTTATGATGGAAATCACTTCATGGACATCAAGGTGATCAAAGAGTAAGTGCTCAATCATTTGATATTCGTTTCCCCATACATGAATATTTTTACTTTAATGCAGAAAAAATGTGTCTCATCTGCAAAAGGTCCAGGCACGGTTTTAACCTACAAGTCTGCTTATCCTCCAAACTCATTGTGCCTCTACAGCTACCAGAACAAGCTGTGTGGACTGTGTGGAGACTACAACAACAACGCCAAGGATGACTTCAGGAAGCCTGACAATTCCATGGCTGCCAACGCCAATGACTTTGGACACAGCTGGGTGACTGATCCAACGTGAGGATGCCTGCAGCTCACTTTCCTGATCAACATATAATGAAACATTTCTCTCCTTACTTTTCATTCACTTAACACATGTTATGGTTTCTCTTTCTGTATCAGCTGCAATGCCAAACCCAATACCACCCACCCTGGATGTACAGATGAGGAAGAGGATCGCTATGAGAGCTCTGGCTCCTGTGGCATGCTGCTGGACAAGAGAGGCCCCTTTGCTGTGTGCCATCGCAAAGTCAACCCCAATGTATGTTACACACACAACCAATAGGGGACACCTTTGGATTGCTCCCATTGTTTCTTTCTTTGCCTGCGAGAGACACAGACATTTTGTAAATTCTCATCCACTGCATTTTTTGTAGAGCTACTTCAAGGACTGCATGTTTGACATGTGTGAATTGGATGGAGCCAAACCCATTCTGTGTGAGGCCATTGAGGCTTACGTCAATGAGTGTGAGGACCGCGGAGTCACTGTGGGACCCTGGAGGAATGAAACCTTCTGTCGTAAGTCCAATGACTAGTGATTAGTACTTTGAGCTGATGGTAGTCCTCAACACATAGTATGGGATACATGATGAATGAAAGATGGGTCACGCTGTTGCTTGGGCTAGATGGTCTGCCTTTTTATCAGAGTGCTAATACAATATCCATTGTATGTAATATACTCTCTCTCTCACTCTCTCAGCTCTCAAGTGTGGACCTAACAGCCACTATGAGCCCTGTGCGCCCCCCTGCCAGCAAACATGTACTGGGATGCCCTCAGGCTGTGGAGGTCCCTGCTCTGAAGCCTGTGTGTGTGACCCTGGCTATGTTCTCAGTGCTGGCAAGTGTGTGCCGCAGACCTCTTGTGGCTGTACGTGGACCAACGGACACTACTATGAGGTACATGTGTGAGAGAGAGATATCAGTGATCAATGATATCAGTTAATTGTTGAAGAGTGCCTGAGATGGTTGCGCTGAATCCGTGAATAACGGAGAGCCAGTGAAGGAGGAGGGAGATGGGGTGATGATGAGGGGGAAAGAGAGACAGGGCAGGCAAACAAGTTATGGAGGTAGACATGCACATGTGTTCCGACTTCCCACCTCTCCAGCTATAAAAGCGATACCCCGGACGATTCCAGGAACTGGACGGTGCAGAGGGGAGGGGGTTGCTCACACCCCAGTCTTCCTATACATCAGATCTTGACAAAACATGTTGAAGACATGGATAAAACCTTACAATAGTGTGTGTGTGTGTGTGTGTCGAACCCAGTCTGGAGAAGAGTTCTACCTGGAGAATTGTCAGCTGAAGTGCAAATGTGAAGCCCCCATGGTCACGTGTATGCCTTCAGACTGCCCTCCACAGCATGAGTGCAAGTTGCAAGGAGGAGAGCTGGACTGCTACCCTACCAGTAAGACTTTGCCATGCACTAACTAGCATTGGGGAGTAGTAACGTGGTATTTTGTTGCTTGAACAAAGATCTGCTCTATACCTCAACAATATTTACCTGATATATATTTAAATGTTATATATAAAACAATACATTTTGAAACAATAATATGAATGTGTCCTAGCCATCACCTTAAGCAATATTTTGACTCCAATTATCCACCTGTTCCCCATGTGACATTAAACCTTCCTCTGATAGGCTCCGGAGACTGTGTGGTGTCAGGTGACCCCCACTACAACACCTTTGACAAGAAGTTCTTCACCTTTATGGGCACCTGCACCTACACCTTGGCCAGGAACTGTGGAAACAACACTGGTCAGTACACGCAATGACATACTGACACGCACACACACACATACACACAGATGAATCCTAATGTAGTGTCCTGCAGGTCCCTGGTTCTCTGTGGAGGGGAAGAATGAGGAGAGAGGTGTAGCAGATGTGTCCTACCTGAAGAAACTCTACGTCACAGTGGAGAACATCACCGTCACACTGATGAAGTCCCGCCGAACACTGGTAGGATGGATACACTCATAGATGTAGAAAGTCTGAAATAATATCAGATATCCCTCTAGATTTGGTTCTCATATGCACCCTCTCTCTCTCTCATGTGCAGGTAAATGGGGTGCGTGTGGCCATGCCATTCTCTCCCTCGTCCCTGATCAGAGTATCTCTAGCTGGCCAGTATGTCACTGTGGACACCACCTTTGGGCTCCGTGTGCGCTGGGACGGCAACCATTACGCCCAGATCACTCTGCCCAGGTGAGAGAGGAAATACACCTATCCATAGGTTGTTTACAAATACGTTAGATGGTATAGTAATATATTTTAATGATAATTTGTTCGATATGTACCTTACACAGTATTAAAGAAATCACTTTCAGAACTCAGCATATTCAACACCCATCTATATACTGTTTTTTCTGGGTGCCACACCGTGTTTTTCTGTGTTCGAAGTTAGAAATTGGTGACAAGAGTGCTACATGCTGACAAATCTTTGTGGAATTTGCTCCAATTTGGATTAATTGTGTTCTCTAATCAGCTAAATGTTCAGATTGAAGATGTGTTTATGTGTGTGCACCTGTCAGTTCGTACTCAGGCCAGACATGTGGACTATGTGGAGACTACGATGGTAACCCCAACGATGACTTCACCAAGCCAAACGGCTCGCTGGTCACCAACGTCAATGACTTTGGAAACAGCTGGCAGACACCAGATGATGAGGATGAATCGTAAGTTTCTGTACTTTCAGTCACATATGCATGTCCAGTGAAATTCTTCTTTCCCATTTAACCCATCCCCGAGGTAAGGTGGGCAGCCGTTTTAAAGCGCCACAGGGCCAACTCAAGATTCTGAACCAGTGCCTTGGCTGGGGGCACTGACTGGAGAAGGTCTACGGAAACATGCTATTTGATGGTGCGGGAAACCGGAGTGGCAGGAAGAAAATCACAGGAAGAACACATTAACTCTACACAGAAAGGAACTGGGCGGGCTCGTATTAGAAGCCAGGACCTTATAGCTGTGATGCAGCAGTGAGGGAAATAATCAAACAAGCCGACCACCTACACAGCTCAACAACAGGACATCGTCCACGTAGCAAGTAAGTAGCCCTAACTATGCTACTTGCTTGCTACGTGGATGATGTCCTGTTGTTCCTGTTTACAGGACGGATGCGGATGGAGGAAATAGAGAACAACAAAAATAGGAGATGCAAAGACAATACTCCTTGTTACAATGTTTTATATATTGTCTTGTCTAATTCGACATGATGCATGTTCAACAATGTCATTTTGTCTGTATATGCAAAGAGAGCCAGTGAGGAATAAGGCTTTAATCTGAACTGTTTTGAGGTATTCGGGATATGTGCCTCTCCATTAGTGGGAAGTTGATTCGTTTCAGTATCTCAGCATCAGCTATTAGTAAAATTTCCTTGAACAAGAAGTAAAGATTTAGTAGGCAGTTTGATTGATGCTTGGAGGAGACCAGCTTGCTCAGCTGTTCTAAATCAATGGAAGAGAAATACACATTTCTCTTTGTTTAATTAGTAAATGACCTCTATCAAAACATTTGATTTGTGCTTACTTTCTCTAGATCAGTTTGTTCTGTCATGTTTTTCTTATTCTGTCATTGTCACTTGTACGTGTCAAGGTGTAAACCAGGCACCAAACCTGACCCACCCTGTAACCCTGCACTGGAGGCAGAGGTGGTGAAACCAGCAAAGTGTGGAAAGATCAAAGACCCAGCAGGACCCTTCAGGTAGTTTACTTACAGGACTAGTAGACCTTAAATGACGACAAGTTTAATATTTTTAAAACATGATAATCAATATAATTGGTTCCTTGCTCCAGGGAGTGCATCAGCAAGGTAACACCTGATCCCTTCTTCCGGAGCTGTGTCTATGACATGTGTCGCTACAACGGCGAACAGAGGGTGCTGTGTGACCAGCTGCAAGCCTACACTGAGGCTTGTCACAGTGCAGGGGCCAAAGTCTACCCATGGAGGACCCCCGACTTTTGTCGTGAGTGTACCTTGTACTCGTCTTATTGGTGAGTGTATGTGAAAGTGTGTCCAGAGGTGTAATGTTCTCCCTTTTCCACTGTCTGTCTCTACAGCCTTGGCGTGTCCTCCCAACAGCTCCTACACACTGTGTGCCAGCTCCTGTCCTGAGACTTGCTTGGGTAGCTCTGGAGCTCCAGGCTGTCAGGAAGTGTGTGTGGAGGGCTGTGAGTGTGACCCAGGCTTCATTCTCAGTGACAGCCAGTGTGTGGCGCTCAAGGACTGTGGCTGTGTGGACCCTCATGGATCCTACCATCCTGTGAGTAGGAACCAATGGGACTGTTGCTTTATTACCGCATGTCCATCCACCACTACTCAACATTGGTGGAGGTCCCGTACCAATTACTTCCTATTGCAACCAATGGTTTGCATTGATTGCCAATTCTCTTTGAATCCCAAGCCCTGTTCCCGCTGCTGCACACTGCGAGATCCTCAGCTCTGTTACTTTTTGGTCCCATTTGTAACTGAGCCTTCTAGTTTGGGACTTTCCTGTAGTCATGTTTGGTTAGTCAGTTCACTATACTTTGGATGAAATATCGGCTGCTACATTAATTAATCACCCATTCTCTTATCTGCATTTTTGCTTCAAAAATACATTTCATGACCACATTTTTTTCTGGATTGGCTATGTTTCCGTTGAGCCTAAATGTGTGTGTATGCCAGGCTGGAGACCAGTGGTACACAGCAGGCTGCATGCAGCAGTGTCAGTGTCTGGATGGAGGTGTGATACGCTGTGTCAACACCAGCTGTGATCCAGTCACCCACATCTGTCAGCTGCAGGATGGAGAGTATGGCTGCTACCCTAATGGTACGATGCGGACCACGATAATGTATATTTCTAAAGTGCTCATTTTACCCTCATGATAAAGTCAACCATTGTCATCTAATCACATATTTAACACAATCTCCCCCCGGATGACACCATAGTAAGTGATATAAAAATCAAATTTAACATATAAATCATGAATCTCAATCAATTGATTGACCAATCATTTTAGTTTGAAGTTTGTGTGAGTTCCATTGAGGATACGCAGTTTTGCATCAAAACCACTTCGTCTTGTGTGATATATAACTTTATTTACCCAACTCCAGGTTCCACTACACCTAGACCACCAACTCCTGCTCCCACCACACCTTTGGTCCCAACAACTCCACCAAGTAAGTCTAGAGAATCTGTTAATAATATGTGTATAAGCTGCGTGAAGACTGAAAGTTGCAATGGCCATCAATGTCAACATGTAGGAAAAGAATGACTTAAAAGTAAAAGTAAAAGCAAGTATTTGGAATGCATTAACAAAACATTTTGGGACTTTTTTTTGGGGATGAGGGCTCAAACAGGTTAATTGGCTGCCCTGTGCCAATTAACTATAAAGTTAAACACAAAAGAAGCAGCGGGCACAGAGTTGCATCTCTTTAATGGCAGAGAAGAGAAGACATGAATCATACAAACACACACACTGTTCAAGCCACTGTCCAACCCAAATCACTTCATGTTATTATCACACAGAACGTTGGACAACCCAAATAACTTCATGTTATTACCACACAGAACGTTGGACAACCCAAATCACTTCATGTTATTATCACACAGAAAGTTGCACAACCCAAATCACCTGAAATATCAGGATGTTGCCATGACATGGAAACGGTTATATCATAATTATCATAATACCAACACTGCGGCTGAGAAAATAACAATTCCGATTTGTTCTTCGCACATATTTTGATGTTGTCTGGGGTGACCACATCGCTATGTTTACCGCCCATTTTTCTGGCATAAGGATTTTTTTGTTGGACGACATACACAGCACCGTTACACGTGTGAGGTGGCAAGGTTGGGCTTGAGTAGACGTGCAGGAGTTGGCACCCCTGAATGATGAACTCTGCCCGTAGAGCCAGATTTCTTTTTCTAGCCTGTCCCGGTCTATCCCACATCCTTTCTTAGATTTTAGCATTGTTTGTTATTTATATTTTACACATTTTAACAGTTCTTTCTCTCTTGCGTCTCTGTACTCTCTCGCTGTCCACCCGCGACGTCACATGCCAAACAAAAATGAATGTGATTGCAATAAAATTACAATTTCAATGCAGGATGTGATTGCAAAAAAACTACAATTTCAATTCAGTCATTCCGTTTTCTACCTTGTTCTCTCTTATCCTCCATTAAAGGAATTCTGTCACTGTTGGTTGCTAGACCGAAATCTGTTAGTTGATTTATAATATATCAACATCTCTTAACTCCAGATTCAACTACACTTCAACCATCAACTCTACCACCCACCCCAGTACCACCAGGTAAGATTAATTAAATCCTATTGTTTACTGACTTGAATTTGTGTGGTGCTGTCGTGAAGTAACTTATGGTAGAATATTGCTTTGTAGCAAGGAGGCTGCATAAAACTTTGTTGACACAATTTCCATGTGGCTGTACGGTGAATCTATAATTTTCCAAATGATAGAATGAGGCCTGATGGATTCTGTGGGTTTTTCTTCCCCCAGCTACAGGCATCTGTTCGGTGTCGGGCGACCCCCACTACGTGACGTTTGACAAGAGGACTCACCACTACATGGGTGCTTGTTCCTACATGCTGACAACACCCTGCTCTTCGCACAACTCCAGCATGCCTCACTTCAGCGTCTACACGCAGAACGAGCACCGCGACGCCGCCCGCCGCGTCTCATACGTCCGCGCCGTGGGCGTCCACGTGCATGGCACGGACTTTGTCCTGGGGAAATCCCGCACGTTGAAGGTACATTGAAGAGCATCTGGGATGTCTTCTCTCTGTTTTTCTTCTTCTTGTGTGTCGGCGATCGACACTTGTCTGAGCAGGTTACAGGTTAGCTTTCCCATTCATTATCTGTCCCCTTCCCACTCTTTGCTGCTTCCATTCTTCTTCTTCTTGTCATTTAACGGCGATCGACACTTGACTAAGCAGGTCATTCATGCTGGCGCGGCTGCGCGCACCTGCACAAGTATGCGCACGCGCATCTGAGCGTTCGTGGACACTTGCATCAAATGTGCACTGTTGATACACACCTCAATTTAAACATGAACGAACAAAAAGTAGATAGGTGGTAGAAATGGTCAGTATCGAGAATATAAATGAAATATTCAAATTCATCCTCGTTACAGAGACCTTGCAAATCCCGCCGCACACACATACACACACGCACACACACACACACACATCAAGCAGCGAAGCAGCCCGCGTTGATAAGCACACACGTGCTGACCTGTGCATGCTCTGCTGCTGGGCACGGCTATGCAGGCATACAAACACACGTAGACATCCAGTGGATCATGCGCCCACACACTCACCCGCATGTCACAAGCTCCGCCAGGAGGCGGAAATGCAGGTGGAGCAGCATGCGTGCTCCACCTGAAATGGAAGCAGGCTTCCGCGCCTGACGTCACAATCTCATTCCCAATGCTTCGTAACCAGCTACTGGAACTACACACCATTTCATCCAACTACTGCTCCTTGGTCCTCAGGTCAATGAAACCCGGCAGACACCACCCTTGTCCCTGCCCCACGGCGTCCACGTTTATCTGAGTGGGAAGTTCATCGTCTTGGAGACTTCCTTCGGTCTGAGAGTGCGCTTTGACGGCAACCATCATGCTGATGTGACAGCCCCGTCGTCGTACCGCGGCCAGCTGTGCGGCCTGTGTGGTGAGGAATGTTGGCTAACTGTAATGGTAGCTCAGATAAGGTGTCCACGTAGAGGGGCGGCGTGGTGGCACGGTGGTTAAAGACGCTGCACCATATAGTGCACTATATGGGGCGCACGCCATTTTATAGGGGTGTCCGAATTCTCCATGTACTCTATATAGTGCACTGAAATTATCCCACAATGCACTGCAAAAAGTAGTGAGCATCGGATGTACCCTAGACGAGGCAATATAACCCATAATGAATTGCGAAGCGTTTTAAACATGACCTAAACTAAAAATGACACAGCGGGAGTAAAAAAAAATAGATAGAACAATCACAAACTCAAGCTCAAATTCAAAACCAAACTTAAGAGTTGTCTTGCTTGTACAATGGTGCTGTTTGCTTGCAGCATCTAATAGTCTACATTTGTATGTTGAGCGTTGGCTCTTGTCAGGGAGAGTTCTCAGCTAACATGACAGTTTGAGTGTTCCGGCTAATACTATTCTCACTAGTGGAGAATCCTTTAAAAAAAAAATCCTGGATCCAGATCAAGATCTGGATCATCCCTAAATAAGATTGTGCTTTGGGCTAATAATGTATGTCCATAACATGAAAATCTGTTCATTTTGAGGATTTTTTTTTTTTTGAGGAATTGTTGAGAAAATTCCTGAGTCCGGATAATCTGTACATTTTAATTGAATGAAAATGTTATGTGCTAAAAATGCATATAC